>JAVQJF010122223.1:0-39477 GCA_036023855.1 Gadopsis marmoratus | reverse complement strand
CTGTGTGTGTGTGTGTGTGTGTGTGTGTGTGTGTGTGTGTGTGTGTGTGTGTGTGTGTGTGTTCAGTCAGATGAGTGAACTGCATGACTCCTCACACCATGTCTGGCTTTGTTGATGTGAGAAGTGATGCCGTGTCGCTCCAACCTGCACTCATGTTGTCTCAAGCCCTGTCTGAAGCCAGCACATGCACATGCACACGCACACACACACACTGAGACTGTCCCACTCACACAGTCTATTATTTTTCCATCAAATCCTTCGTCTAAATCTCAACACTTGCTTTTTCCAGTCTTCACGTCTCTCCTCTTCATCTTTTCTCTCCGCGCCGGTTTCTTCTCTCTCCTCCTGTAGCGAGTTGTTTTCAGGCTGATGAGGATGAGGTCAGTCTGAATATCAATCACTCAATGTAATTGTCCTTTAAGGAAGGCAAGGAGAGACTGTCTCCCGCCATCCATCTCTGTCTCTTTCGACCTGCCTCTGTGTGTGTGTGTGTGTGTGTGGCGTGCGCGACTCTACCTTGGGGCTTCCTCGCAAGAATAATGATAATGAGGTAGATTGGGTGAGGATGATGGATATGGTCAGCCCATCAATGAAACATAATGGCTGCTGATCACTCTATTTATTGGCCTTGTTTCCTCTGTCACCAGTCATCTTTGTCTGTCTGTCCTAACAGCTGTTTGTCCTTAGTGAGCTCAGCAGCTGTAGTTCTTTCTCTATGCGTGTGTGTGTTTGCAGTTAAGGCTGTAAGACGTCATTTGAAGTCTACTGGAGCTGCACAAAGTGCTTTGAATCAAGCAGGCAGGAGGGAAAGAGGACTGGAGTCAGGGGAGGGCCAGGAGAAAAGCACTCCCATGTCAGACACCAAACAGGAAAGCGGAAGGGAGGAGGCGGGATGCTGTGCTGTTGTTTGTTTTTTGACCTCATAGGACGCCTAAGAAAAAAAAAAACGAGATTCCCTATCTTGCCAAACACAACCTGACCTCATGTCTTTCATGGTGTCTTTCTGTTGTTTGACTGCTGCAAAGTATTCTCCTTCCGAAGCTTTATTCTCTCTCTCTCTCTCTCTCGCCTTTCCCCCACTTCTGGGTGAAGTGTTGGGATGGCGAGGACACTGGAGGGGACAGTAATGACTAACTCTGTAAAGGTAATGATAAAGTACAGACGCTTTAGACTCCACTCTGGCTGGAGGCGCTGGGGCTAAGAAAATTACAGCCGTGTGTGTGTGAGAGAGAGAGAGAATGAGAGACAAGACAAAAGAGAGGGTGGAGAAAGACAGAGGGCAGATAGAACAACAGAGACAGGCTTCACAATCATCGCTCACATCACATTGCTGTGATTCATTTTCCTCGCAAGTTATTATACGTAGTAGTCCAGAGCGTGTGCACTTTCTGTGTGCTCCATCGTCTCTCCACTTGTCTACTAGTGTCTCTTGACCTGTCTTTGGCCAGCCTTCCTCGCTCCCCATCTTGTAACCTCTGTCCAGATTCACCCATCTCTGTCCCACGCGGCCCCGCCTTCCAGTGTGGCCTCGCTCCTGCACTGTCACTCCGACTCTCGGCTACACTGTGCTGAGGCTCTGCGCTCCGCCACACAGCTAACGACGGAGGGTGACTCCTGCAGTTTCACTATTTCAGTTTTTGTATACGTGAATAAGAGTGGCTGAGAATGTACCGTGTAAGCACAGGTTGTCATCTACAGTAGCGCCTGGGTCTGCGCGCGCGTGTTCGTGCCGATTGTGCTCTAGAAAGGAATACCAAAAAGCCTGTGTTTGCTTTCGAGCCGTCTGCTGTCTGTCATTAGAGTAATAAAAGACTTGCTGTGCTGCACGGAGAGGAGTTATTGTCTTTAAGGTTCCTCCATTCCGCACAAATTGCCGGCTGCTGAGCGCTGATGGATGTTTCTGTGCCGGCCCCAAAAACACAGGTTCCACTTTAAAACCCCAGCTCCATTATCCCAGAGAGAGACGGGGGGGGGGGAGCGAGAAAGAAGCTGTATGTCTGTCTCCTACCTTGTGTCATCCACAAGTGTTTTAATTAAACTGTGCCTCTCAGCAGGCCTGAGAACACACACACACACACACACACTGCACAGAGACAGAGGTTTATCCAACTACTCACGGCTGTTCCTCCCATTCTGTCTCCGTCTCAACCACTGTCTCTCCCTGTTTGTCTGTCTCTGCTGCCATTCTTCCGCTGCCTTCGTCTGTTCTCCCTCCGTGCCCCCTCTCATCACGCCTGAAGACTGACAGGCTGTGCGAGCGATCAATGCCGGACAAAGGGAAGGAGAGGGGGTGCGGGGCGGGACAATTGGTTATTGACAGTGAATTCAGAGTCTGAAAGGCTTGAGGCGACAGCTTAGTAAGAGCAGAGCAAGGGGATGTCGAGGAGAGAAGACGCACAGAGAGGGGAGGATTGTGAGAGAGGCATGACGATGAATGTGATGAATGTTTATGGTTAAGCATCATTTTGAGATGCGTTAACTTTCATCATCCGTTTTTGATTGTGTTGCCCTGCATGTGCACCTACTTGCAGTATTGTACGTGCTCAGCTGAGTGTGCATAAGTGACGTGACGTGTTGGACCCCTGCCAGGGTGTAACCTGTAGGAGCAGAAACCTGTTTTATTTTATTCTGTGCTGCTATAGTCTTACATGTCTTGTCTGTCAGCATCTAGCACAGCGTGGCCACTCTTGGTTCAACCGCATGTTTAGAATGTGCTGGTCTAGCATTAGAATTAGGATGATTCACTGACGTAAGATTTAGTGCTAAGTGAGCGTGTGCGGCCACACCTGTCAGTCAAACTGTTCACGGTGTTCCTGTCCGTTCGCATTTGTTTTGGAATTTCTTTTAAATATGAAAAATCACCTAATTTTTCCACGCTAAGCCAAGAATCTCTGACAGGTATTCAACATTAAAACGTTCAGCCTCTCTAAACTCTTCTGTCAATCAGAACATGAAGGCAGTGATGGACAGCCGAGCATTTTACAATGTGCAGAAAAAGCTCTGGTGGGATTAAAAGGGTGAAATGTCATATACACCATCGTTGGAAAAACAGCATTTACAAGTTAAAAAGAGCAGATTAGGTCAATGAAAATAGTTCAGAGGAGTCGGAACATGAAAACATTATTCCATCATTTGCTAAATGATAAATGGTAAATGGACTCTGGCTTATATAGAGCTTTTCAACCGTTGAAACGGTTCCCAAAGTGCTGTAACAGTAATCAAAGCTTTAACAGTAGTCTAATTCACCCATTCACACACGCGTAACCAGAGCTCACCCAGCCCTAAACATTTGTCTTTTTGATTGGTGGCTGATGAGAAATGATTCATTTTTGGGCAAGATTTGCTTGTAGCTGTGTCTAAATGTACTGAACCATTTATTAGTTTGATTTTCAGTGCAAGAAATATAATTGTCTTTTCTAAAACTGACAAGCAATCATGATGTTTATATTTGTGATCACGCTTGGCTAACTCGTCGCCAGGAACAAGCTACATGCTGCTTTTACGCTACAGTACCGGGGTCCAGGTGGGGTAAGGCGTGTAGTGGTGAGGGTTCAGTTTGGGGTCACGGGTTAGTGAATAAATGTAATCGGCGAATGGTTTTTATAGAAGACGCCACTGCAGAAGAACTAGGATGTATTTGCAGTACAGACAGGCGGAGAGCAGCTGTTGCTCTCTCCGCCTGTCCTGTGGCCACGGCACTGCCATACTCTGAACTGCAAGCAGTGCTGCTTCAGCCTCTTTTGTGCCGCAGATTTAGGTCAAGCGATGGGACCGTCCCTATTCCTGAAGATGGTACAGCCTCTTGAATCCCATGAATCCCTGCTGGCCTTGGTTTGATTGGTGCCACCACCTTTTCTCCAACTTCCTTCATGCTCTGTGT
Source organism: Gadopsis marmoratus (assembly GCA_036023855.1). Taxonomy (NCBI): domain Eukaryota; kingdom Metazoa; phylum Chordata; class Actinopteri; order Centrarchiformes; family Percichthyidae; genus Gadopsis; species Gadopsis marmoratus. Next base: position 35,597 of record JAVQJF010122223.1, on the reverse strand, counting down.
CCCGTTTTGCTTTCCCCTAATGTCTCAGACAGTCTGTCAAGGGGAACAGTGGGATGGGGGTGGTGAAGTGCTCACTTTGCTAAAAAAGGAGATGGTATCTTTCTAAGTAGTTTCTCTTGTTCCCTGGTTGTAGAATAACTGATCAGCTTGGCACCAATGAATCTTTAAAAGTGAACACTGCAAATTTGTCTGATTTAAGTCTCATTGTGGAAAAGCATCTGCCCTCATGCCTCTTTCTTTATCCACTGAATGTAGAGAATGAGATATAAAAACTGTAGCGCTCTGAGACTGCACAATTACCCACGAGCTATGCGTGTGTGTGTGTGCATGTGAAGGGAAGAAAGTGCACTGGACTAGATATGCCCATACCTTTTTGGCATCTCCTGACTGGAGCCTACCCCGTCAATCCCCCAGCACTCCGCTCCAGTCATCCATTTAATGCTTATTGAATTTAGATCATTTTTGTAAGCAGAACAAAGTTTGGAAGGTCAGACGCATTAACAATTTATAAGAACCTGGATTACCCAAAAGCCAAAGTCAGACAGAGATGATAAGAGTTTGATAGTATATTAAGACATTGCATAAAAAAGAGAGAATCTTTCTGGCACCTGCTTATAGTGGATTTTGACCTTAACAAAGTGTATTTGTCAGGTTTCATGCAGACCATTATAGCTATGCTCTGATCGGGTTATTCTTTATGGTAGCAGCTACTGCAGTCCTGGTCACACGGATACAATCCAATTGATGGACACACACGAGTTCCTACACAACATAGTCTGCCACCCTGCAGCCCTGCAAACAGACAGGTCTGACTGACGCAGTCACATTGAATGCTTGTGTGAACAGTGAAGTGATGTGTTTGACAATTTGATGTCATTACATCATTATACATCATTATAGTACTCTAGAAACTGTCAAGTCAGTTTTATTCATACAGACCAAAATCACAAATTTGCTACAAACATGCTGACCCTTGAAATTTTCTGAAAAACAATAATGCATAGCAAAGCTATCGGTACATATACCTAAATCTATCTACTGCTGGGAGAACTAGCATAGTAGCCAGTAACATTGCAGCATTGATACACTGCCTGGGATCTACCCATCATTATTAGAGTAACAAGTCAGAGTGAAGAGGTCACAAATACCCTGTCCTTCCTGCCACGAGAAGCTTTTGGCAGCATTGCCAGGAGGGATGTGTCGCATCGAAAATGTCAGGGGATAATGTGCGATCAACAGGACCTGCCCGTGGAAGGTCAGCAGTTCTCCTCCCCAGCTGAGAGGCATGGACTCTCCCAGAGAGACCAGAGCAGGAGGCCTGCATTGACCAGATTACTGGCAATACAAGGGGGCGCAAATGTCACCGTGCCCCTCCATTAACAGTGCAACCTGTCAGCACCTTAAATGTCTTCTTGAAATGCACTAACAGGCTTGCCTTAATGTATACAGTGAAACACTGCTGACAGATTCGTTCACACATGCCCTAAAGCCGGATTTAGATACACAAGACGAGTTGTCACACACACATCCTCCCTCCAGGTATGTGATGACTTATTGATCCCTGAGGGACAAATTTGCTATATTTCTTATTTTGTAACACTGAGGTCAGAGTCCAGTATCCACCACCAGAGCAGCCATCATAAACACTGATGGAGACTCGCTGCACTGCTTGAGTACGCCTCCAGCAGACAGACCCTTTAACTCGGGTGTTTCCATTGAATAAAGGAAGTGAGCCTTACCACTTCTGTGTTCTGTGTTTTCAGAGAGCAGCGACTATAGCGAGGCTGAGGTTCTCCCAGACTCCTTCCCGTCAGCACCGGCAGAGCCGCTCCCAGAATTCCTGCTGGAACCAGAGGACGCTTTCATTGTAAAGAACCGGCCGGTCCAGCTACGGTGCCGGGCATCACCGGCCACCCAGATCTACTTCAAATGCAACGGAGAATGGGTCAATCAAAACGATCACATCACCAGAGAGAGCCTGGACCAGATCACAGGTAATGCACTCACACACACACTCACTCACACACACATTGTAATGTCACCTTGTATTTCACAGACATAAACATCATACTCAATTACAAACATCATTTTCAACTACATAATCCATTAGCTCCCACAGGATTTTATGAGCACGTTAACTGCATTTGGCCTGCAGCCAATGCATTATTTATGTGCACTGTGAAAAATATGCCCCTCTAATCTCTCTCTCTCTCTCTCTGCACAGGTCTTGTGGTGCGGGAGGTGGACATCTCAGTGTCAAGGACCCAGGTGGAGGAGCTGTTTGGGTTGGAGGACTACTGGTGCCAGTGTGTGGCCTGGAGCTCGGCTGGCACCACCAAGAGCAACCGTGCCTACGTTCGCATTGCATGTCAGTACCAAGGCCGTGTGTGAGACAGAGAAAGGAAGGAAGAGAGACAGCAGGAGGGCAAATGTTTCCGACTTTTTGCTTGTCAAATGTGTCAGCTTAAGCATACACTATATGCAAATAAAGTTGCCGCAGCACTCCATCTTAGTCCCATGTGGTAATGTGTGGCGTAGTATGATTGACAGTGCATGTTTATAAGGGTATGAAGTGAAAAAACACGACACAGTGACAGGGGCTTTTGGGGGCTTTGCCTGGTTTGTGTGTGTGTGTGTGTGTGTGTGTGTGTGTGTGTGAGTGTGACAGCCAAGGTTACTAAGAAAAACAGGGTGTCACTGGTGTAACGCGGCAGCCTTCACTAACTGTGACTCTGTCTGTGTCGCCCCCTGTAGACCTGAGGAAGAACTTTGAGCAGGAGCCGCTGGGGCGGGAGGTGCGACTGGAGCAGGAGGTGCTGCTGCAGTGTCGCCCCCCAGAGGGCATGCCCGCTGCCGAGGTAGATCTCTCCCTCCTCATCCCCCTCTCATTGCTTTGGGGGGGTTACATTTGTGTTTTTGACACTGAAGGGTAATAATATTTTTTTTATAGCTCCCAAGCTCAGATAACAAGGCCGAGGCCTGAATAATCATTCATAGAACAACATAAACATAATACACAAGCGAGCATAGTAAAGGGCGAGCCACTGAAGTTTGAGATATTTATAAGTCTATCCAGCTACGTGGCACTGTCAAGAAAAAAACTCCCTAAAACATATAACGATCAGTAATAATATGCTCTGTTATTTAAGCGACGAAGCAAAAAAGGTTGTGCTTAAATCCATTTGTCATGTTTTAACACTAAGCTGCTTCAACTGTACAGTACTATATCAAGCTGCTTTATTTCTCTCATAAAACAGCAGCGCAACAATATATTAAGAGAAAACAAATTATTCATAAATGTAGATTTTTATTACTCAAGACAATATTTATCTTCCCTAGTATTGTTCTTTTTAGTGGCTAGATAACATGTTATCATGTGACATAAAAAGCACATAGCATGAAAGTGTAAAAGCGATTAAACTGGATTTTCATAATGACTTCATGATATATACTAATGACATTGCTTGTGGTTGCTCGCTGTGATATTATTATGTCCATAAGTTTGGCAAAAAGAAGCCACAAATTATATTTTTCCCGAGCAAACTGAAAATGATCAAATATTGACAGTGTTTGATCAATACCACATGTAGCATTGTTGAAGCGTGTCGTGATGACTTAATACTCTGCAGGTTTATTGTGTTTACTGATTGGGTGCTGACTCATGTTTATGCATACACACCTGCTGATTTGTACAATGATTTATGTGAAGAGTTATTTGCCAAAAGAATTACAGGAAGTCCATCATTCAGAATTGTTATAACACAGAGGCTCAAGACTACGGATGTTTGTTTTTTTTTTATAGATTTTAAACTAAAATCTTGGCTGCTACGTTTGCTTTTTCCATTTTAATTATTTTCATCACTGTGTGATCACGCTGCAAGATTTCTTTCAGTACAACAAAGTTCTGAGTGGTGTGTATTTGTGTGTGTGTGTGTGTGTGTGTGTGTGTGTGTGTGTGTGTGTGTGTGTGTGCCTGCCTCCCTAAAGGTGGACTGGCTGAAGAATGAGGACGTCATAGATCCATCGCAGGACTCCAACTTCCTCATCACCATTGATCATGATCTGATCATCAAACAGGCCAGACTCTCAGACACCGCTAACTACACCTGTGTGGCTCGTAACGTGGTGGCCAAGAGACGCAGCAGCACGGCTACTCTTATTGTTTATGGTAACACACACACACCTTTTTCCTTCTCTTCCATTCTCACACCTCACATGTGAGGATAAACGTCCTGTTCAGCCATGATTAAATCACATATACTCACCAGTGTGTATGCTGATGGAGTAGCAGGACTGCATGATCGTTTTGGGTTGTCTATATTCTCATTACTTTCTCGTCTGTCTCTCTTGTCAGTGAGCGGAGGTTGGTCTTCTTGGACCGAATGGTCAGAGTGTAATGCTCAGTGTGGGCGGGGCTGGCAGCGACGTACACGCAGCTGCACCAATCCTGCCCCTCTGAATGGGGGAGCGTTCTGTGAGGGCCCACCCTTCCAGAGAGTGACCTGCACCACACTGTGCCCAGGTGAACATGACATACATCATCTGTATTATTTATAACATCTTCAGGCGAAGCCATTTTGCATTTTGCAGGAAGTAGGCGGATTCATTTTCAAACTTTTAAAAGGCATCGGATGCTGTTTTTCAGCTGTGTTCCTCCACATGATGTTTAAATTTAGATCTTCATGCCTGTTCAAAAAGATTTCAGCTCATAAACAACTTTTTACCAACCAGCATTGGGTCATGTAACTGCTCTGATTTTGTAATGAAAAGTCATCTACATCAGGAACATAGTGTTACCTGGTTTACTGTCACACACCATTCTGTCATGTATTGCTTTGCCCCGTATGTCAGACCACCCTGACTCCAAAAATCATTTGCGCCATTACAGCAGCATGTCCAATTCCCCTAATCACCTGGAGAGATTAGCTGTCGGGGGGTTAGCTGTAAAATGACTCCCATATCTGCTGTCTCATTCCAGTGGATGGAGGCTGGACAGAGTGGGCAAAGTGGTCCGCCTGTGGGACAGAGTGCACTCACTGGCGCAGTCGCGAGTGCCAAGCCCCCCCACCCAGGAACGGAGGGAAGCACTGCAGCGGCAGCATGATGGAGAGCAAGAACTGCACAGAGGGGCTGTGTGCGCGCAGTAAGTCACCTGGGCAGTGCGTTTGAACTAGAGTGGTTGTTAAATGTCAAAAGAGAGTCAGTATTTGGCTCATATATTTCTTGATGTAATGATATTCTACAGCTGGACTTTTAATACAGAGCCGCATCTGTTGAATTTAGTTCACTAGAGCACAAAAATCTGAAAGAATAGGGTGTTTCTAAGGAAGGTCAAGTTAAGGTCAATTCCCTGCTTCAGGTGGTTGTTGAATTGATAACGGCAAGTCTTGCAGGCAGCGATTTCTTTGCTAATAGTTCACAGTTTTATAAGGTGTATTGCTTTTCAATGCTATTTTGTATAGAGCTGTATTCCCAAGGTGTTTAGGCCACTGCAGCATGGTGAGAGCACGAATGATGCAGCGAGATGAAAGCAAGAACAGCTAAATCGCAGACAGCTGTTTCATGAGGCAAAGTGTAGGTTCACAGAGAGAGAAGGCAAGTGATCCACGTCTAAAGAGCACAGATGGAGGGAGAGAGAGAGCAAGCGCAGGGAGCAAAGGAGTGCATGGAGTGGGAAGCGAGCATGACACAGCCAAGTCGAAAAATTAGCATGGGGGAAGAGCATATGAGAGTGAGTCAGACTCACACTGACACCCAATGTGCAGTCCGTGATGAGCTGGGAGGAATCCAGCTGACAGCGCATTAGATTCTTACAGACGCACATCCGCAGAGGCAGTGAGATACGTTCAAGAACACACGCGCTGTGCACACGCACACACAACACAAACCAACACGCCCAAGCATGCAGGCAAACCTCGTCGAATGCACTTGCAACACGGGGATCATATGCACACTCAAAGCATCACTGTGCTTCAACTCTATCAGACGTACACACAAGTCCTGGCATAAACAGGCTTCCGTGGAGCAGCCAGATTAGACAAATACACTGCCTGATTTGACTGTAAAGAGCGGCGCGTTCTCAGGGGCCTGTCAGGAAAACATGCACTCAAGTGGCACTGACAGAGGGGGAAGATTGGAGGCACTGTGCTGTAGTAAATGTGCCTCTTGGCAAACTCCAGGTTACCGACTGACTTATTTATTTTCCCAGCACGTTAATGATTAGTGATTATTCTGCGGCCGCAAATTGTCCTCATGACATTATGACTCTTTGCAAGCCTGACATGCTTCAGACAATCAAACAAATAGAAGCGCACTAAAATGTCTCACTCGTTGTTGATCCCTTTTGAGGCTCTGCGAAATACCCCCAGTCATAAATGTAAACTGCTTTGAGACACCACAAGCCATCATCTTCACTGGCTCCTAGCAGATATTCTAATTGCTAGCGGGTAAATGGGGAAAGTCGGGGAATCCGTGTGGTGTTTAGACGATGCTGGGGAGAGAAGCTTATTTGGTTCGAGATAAAGTAAGTGACGCGATCCTGAAAGATGGTTTTGACATTCATCAAACCACTCAGGGATGATTCACATTGGTGTTATCTTGGAAAAGATTGTTCCCGTCAGGACAGAGATGTTTGTTTCATAGGATGAAGGCGATAACATGCCCTGCGGAGTATATAAAAAGTCGGCTTCAATCTACATCGCCTCCCTCGTGCACCACACGACACTAGCGCCCTTGTTCATTTTCTCTCTCATCCAAACGATCAGAATCTCTTTCACAGTCACGTCTGAATATTCTCAGGTTTTATTCTACATAATATAATTAGGCCGAACTTCATTCCGCAATTCCCCACATTCTCTCACATTTCTTGAAGAGTTCATTCATTTTTTTTTTTTTTTTATGTAAATGGTGTTGCTTACAGTATGCCTTTTTATGTTTGCATTTCTATTTTCATATTGATGAGCTATTGTTTACTTTCCCATTTCTGCTTTGTACTCTCGTATTGTAGCCTGTCTTTCATTTGCATTACGACTAGTCCATCCATTTTTATGTGGTTGTTTGTTTGTTTTTTCTTGTCTTCTTCTCGTTTTTTTCTCCTGTTCAAGCAGATAAAAAGATTTCTATTGAACATGCAAGCCATCGTAAGTTCACCTTCCCATGACTTCACTCTTTCACTGCTTCATACTGTTTGTGTGTGTGTGTGTGTGTGTGTGTGTGTGTTTGTGGGTCCTAACATCTGTGTTAGCATGTGGAACAGAAAGCGTGGAGCGTTTTGTGTTGTCGTTTCACATCGAGATCGGTGAAGATGCGCCTCACCTTCTTGTCCAGCCTGCCTATGAGTGTTGTTACACCGTCTCGTCCGGTGTGTTGACTAAGCGTAACACGGGTTTCTGAGCCGGCTTCATGTTAGCACATCATTTACATAACAGCTTGCTGCAACAGTAGATTGAAAAAAAAAAAAAATGCAATTACAACAAAAAGATTAAATGATGTTGGTGTAATTAAACACACAGCCTGGCTCTAACCCGGCAGACGGGGGGGGGGGCTCTACAATCACTGTTATGAAGGGAGCAAAATGACATCTCGCCTCTAAGCTGAGACTCTTTGATCCATAGGCTATGAGGTGGAAGCAAAGCACTTAAACAGTTGATTTGAGTCTGATGTTCAGTTCATCTGTAATACAGCTTACATTTGAAGTGTTGGTAATTCCTCGAGCTCAATGTGACGTCGGGCTCAGGGGAGAGCAGAGCGGTAATGCACCTAATTTGCTATTGTTCCGTTTGTGGTAATAAGTGCGGACGGCTGTCGGCTTTGGTTCCATCGTGCCACGTGAGCACGGGAGGGCTCTCTCTCTCTCTCTCTCTCTCTCTCTCTCTCTCTCTCTCTCTCTGCCTGCCCGTCTGCCTCCGGCTTTCCTCTCCTCCACCCTTTCTGCTGCTCCGTAGTGTCTGGTTTCCTCCAGCTTCTTCCCCACTCTCTCCTGCTCCTTATAGCACGGGCCTTTTCCTCAAGCACCGCTATCCTTATCTCCTCTCTCCTCCTCACCACACTTATAATCCGTCTGTCCTCTCAACAAATTACAACCTTATCTAACTCCTTCCTATCCCTTTTTTGCCAAATTGCCTCTCCTCTAGCTCTCTCCTCCTCTATTTATCCAGTCTGTCTACTCCCTCTTTTTTTTTTTTTGTCTCTCGCCAACCTCGCTCCTTGTCTTCTCCTCTTTTCTGCTGTGGTGTGACTGGCTCACGTGTCTGGGCTGGGTATGGCTCTGCTAGCGTTGGGGAGTCGGGGCTGAGCAGGCTGCGGTGGGCCTGCTGACCAGTCACAACCAATCACCCAGCGGAAGGAAAGCGGGGGAGCAGGTGAAGTTTTGGTCAACCCTCCCACCACCACCACCACCTGGCTTCGATCCAGTTTTGTTGTCAGATGTGCCCCCTGCAGGCTAAGAGGAGCTGCTTATTAATGTTGCCTTCCTGGATGATCTCCTTGTAAAAAGTATCTTTAGCTAGAGTCATACTGAACACAGAGTACATCCTAGGAGTCCACTAGTATCGTAAAACAACACTCATATGCAACCGTTCCTCCTGTCCACACCGACTGTGGGGTGATCACCTCCCTAATGTGATTCAAATTATCCCAATTGAATTCCGATCATGGCCAATACCTGACTCGCCTAATAAGGTCAGCATTGATGCCAACAACGATCTGGCATATCAGATTTGTGGATCCTGAGTATATTTTTCACAGGTACGGTCTTTTTAGTGCTTAATCACTCCTTTCTATTTCCCGGACTTCCCGATTTCCTTGCTGAGCCGTAATAGTGTGAAAGTGTCACAAAGAGGGCATAAAGTACTAAAAATACTGTAACTTAATACACACATTTGATTTGACTGACTAAGACTGCTGAAGTCTCACATTAGCTTCAGATGAACTTTGGAATACATTTTGTACAAGGACTGTGGACTTTGTCCCCATCACTCTTCAAGACCAGTATGGACAGGAACAATTACAACAAGCAACAGCTCAGTCAATAATATTAATAATAATCTTTACTTTTCTAAAACCACATTACAAAGTGTTTCACAGCAAGCGAATCATAAACATTTTCCGATTGAAAGCAAATCAAGCAAATATAACCAGCAAAAGGGCAGTCAGTAAAAATCAAGGAAAATCAGGAAAAGCTCTCTGATGAAAGTCTGTTTTAAGAAAAGATTTCAACGCACATGTGGACATGACAGTACTGTACTTGAAAAACATTGCACCTATCTGTGGAAGGTTTCCGTTTCAACTGTGGCTGCCCGTGTGAAAAAACAAGCTGTAACAACTGATTATTTGAATTGTGGATTAACCGATTGATTAGATTTCAGTTAATCATGTACTAAATTAAAATGTGTGCGTGTGATCAAACGGCAGATGTTTTGATCTTATCTTGATAAAGGATTTAAAAGATCAATCAATTAGAAAAATTGTTAATATTTTGATGATCGAAAAAAATCAATTAATCGTTTCAGCACTAACCTGGACTGCAATAACTCATTTATGCTATATTCTACTACAGCGGATACGTAGTAAATCACATTATATCTCTTAAATTGTATTCTCTTCCCTCTAGTCTTTACCTTGTATGTGTGATTGTGTCTCTTCATCGTCGTTGACCGTCTGCCTTTCTGTCCGTCTTTCAGCGCTGGCCCCAGGTATGGGTGTAGCCGTCTACGCTGGTCTGGTGGGGGCCCTGCTGCTGTGCGTGATACTGGTGTTGTGCGTGGGAGTGCTCGCATATCGCCGCAGATGCCGCCATCTCCACGGAGACATCACAGATTCCTCATCTGCTCTCACCGCCGCCTTCCACCCTGGCAACTACAAGCCTCCCAGGCAGGGTAGGTTCACACAGTAACCCACATGTCACACACACATCATTCAGTACACATTCACACACAATTTCTATTTTTATCATTGTTTATTCTCACAGCTTTTCTTGAATTTACTCATTTGCGAAGCACGTCATCACAACTTTTTTCATTGTCACACTGCTATTTATATCGCCCCATAGATGAATTCTCTTTATGCCATTATCTCCTCTCGCTTAGTCAAGCTTCCATTCTTTGCTGCATTTTTTTTTTTTTACACTTTAAGCATTTGTCATGGTGTCCCTTCTCTTGTTCTTGCAATCAAATATTAATTAGCAACATTAATCCATTTCACTCCCCTGCCTGTGTTATTTCTGGGGATAAGAGAGCGGGTCCTCTCTTCTCCTGCGTCCACAGATAACCCTCACCCTTTGCATTCCTCAGCTCCTCCAGATCTGACAGCCACAGCGGGGACTTTCCGCGGGCCGCTCTTCTCCCTGCAGCACGGGGTCAACGACAGCCCCCACAAAATCCCCATGACCACCTCTCCCCTGCTGGACCCGTTGCCCAGTCTCAAAATCAAGGTGTACAACGCCTCCACTCTTTCCTCCCTGGAGCTCCCTGCGGGCATGTGCTCAGGTGATGGGGAGATCCTCAGCCTGAAGTCGGTGGGCACTGTGGGCAGAGAGCAGGAGTACCACAGCCACACCTTGTCCAGAGAGCCTGGGCTGAGCACCAGTGCTACCCTGGGTAATCTGGGAGGACGCCTTGCCATCCCCAATACAGGTAACATATTCGTATGCAACTGTCTTTTCACACACAAATAAAACCAGAATTCATATCCACCCAGTGTGAGCCAATGGCATGTTCAGTTAATCACACAGACAAGATAAGTCATGACACTTTCTCCCTTAGGTGTGAGTCTGCTGGTCCCCCCTGGCACAATCCCCCAGGGGAAGTTCTACGAGATGTACCTCATTATCAACAAGTGGGACAAAACGACGTGAGTGCCCCCTCATCTTTATTCCTCTATTTCACTCATCTGATTTGCAACCACGAGGCAGAATAGACCTCATTCTCACCTCAATCAGAAGTTCTCCCGTGCAAGGCTCACCTACTGCGAACCACTTGAAGTTTATTTGGAAGTTCTGTCACTTTTTCTGAGGATAAAAAATGCATCAACTCCACTCAACTTCTACACTAAAATTGGAGTGGATTCATTTCTTGCCAATTTTCTGGAAGTTTCATATTCAGTGTGCCTCAAATACATCAATACCAGCATGTACCCATCCATGTCGTGGCCATGATGTTCTTTTATAAATGAAGTGTTTTGGCAACTGTTGTGTGTGTTGCTGTGTGTTCTCCGTGTGTGTGTGTGTTTGTGTGTGTGTGTGTGTGTGTGACATTTACAGGCTACCCTCTGAGGGCAGTCAGACTGTGCTAAGTCCTGTGGTGAGCTGTGGCCCATCCGGTATGCTGCTGAATCGCCCTGTGGTTCTTACTTTACCCCACTGTGCCCAGCTAGACACACCTACACCTGACTGGACCCTCACTCTCAAGACACAGACACACCAGGGAGCATGGCAGGTGAGACATCCTCTGACCGGTACCAAATAACAGATATCTCGTTGGCTGATGTGGCATCATTAAACCCTACTTCAATATTCTTTCAGGAGGTCCTTACAGTAGGAGAGGAGACTTTGTCGTCTCCGTGCTACCTGCAGCTGGAGGAAGAGTGCTGTCATGTTCTCATGGAGCAGCTGGGAACATACGGCCTCGTGGGCCAGTCCTGCCCTCCACAGCCTGCCTGCAAACGCCTGCAGCTGGCGCTGTTCGCCCCTCGAGCGCCCTGCCTCTCCCTGGACTACAGCCTCCGCATCTACTGCATCCATGACACCCCACATGCACTCAAGGTGCTCCTTTTTCTTCTTGCCTTTCTGTTTCTTCATTCTGGCAATATTAGACTTATAGTGTGAATATTAATAAGTCGTAATTACTTGAAGATGTAAAAGACAAGGATTTTTTTAAATGTAAATATATCTATCACATCAGCTTTAGTTGTAAAGTACAACTAAAATAGAGCTGGGTTTGGTCATAAACAACATACACAACGACTCAAAGTAGTACAGCACAAAACAAACTCCCTACTAACTAGCAAATGAGCACTCCATCCAGTTGGACTCACTGGCATTAAATATTTTCCCTCTCTCAGTCCCTTTTGTAGAAAGTGTTCACAGACCAGTCGGGGTAGTAAACATAAGCGTGCTGTGTGCAGCTTACTGGCATCACATTACATGATTTCTGGCTGCTAGAGTTCAAACAGCTTTCAAACTGTTAGCTCTCGCACATTTCCCATTAGGAGACACCCGACTTAGTGAGCGCACAACGCATTTTAATTAAGCATTTTTTGAAAGCGTGTTTCCTAAATACAATTGATCAAATGAATATGTCCGGCCTTCTCTCCCTGCCCCGGGGCAGGAGGTGCTGGATTTGGAGAGGATTCTAGGAGGAGTTTTGCTGGAGGATCCCAAGCCGATGCTCTTCAAAGACAGCTACCACAACCTGCGCCTGTCCATCCACGACATTCCACACACTCACTGGAGAAGCAAACTGCTGGCAAAGTATCAGGTGAGACACTCACAATGCAGCGGATACTAGATAACATGTTAAGTGTTTATAGATGTAGCACAACTCATCAGGAGCTTGAATAATGTAGACTAATAAAACTAAATAAAAGTGTTGATAGGTCAATAACAAGCAACAGTAAGCAAAAACTGTGATCTGACCATTCTTGATTTCGCTTCGCTAGAATGGCTATGTTCTCAGGAAACGCAGCTAGTGGACTCTATGCCATTCACTGCTGTTGTAAACATCCAAACCCTCTGCTGCATTCTCTCAGGGGCAGCGCCGAGATTGGAGTCTGACCCTCTCTGAATAAATAAACAGGAAATCTGATAGTGGACCTAATTTATGGACAGTGCGCTTTGGAAATAAATTGTCCTCTGCCACACGGAGTCCCTGTTGGTGGAAACACCCAATATCAAAATAAAGCACACTGCACTCTTCCTGAATGGAAAGTGTGTTCTAGATCCTTCGCAGGATTGTGCTGCCCAGGACAAAGCCACTTTAATCACAGCATAGAGACTTTTTTTCCCAGCTTTCCTTCTTAGCATTTCTCTTTGTTAACAGGAGATCCCGTTCTATCACATCTGGAGCGGCAGTCAGAGACCCTTGCACTGCACCTTCAGCCTGGAGAGAGGCAGCCTGGCTGTGTCGCAGCTCACCTGTAAGATCTGCGTCCGACAGGTGGAAGGGGAGGGGCAGATTTTCCAGCTGCACACGGATATTCAGGAGGTGATGGTGACAACTGAAATAATGCTTGTGCAAACACAATTGAAGCTACACAGTATTGCAGACAGACAATAGAGAGGTTGGTCTGAATGCTTCTCACCCTCTCTGTCAATGCAGACTCTACCGCCGCACTCGCCCCTCCCCTCAGGAGGTACCTGCCTGCCTTCCTCTCAAGTGGGACCCTATGCCTTTCGCTTGCCTGACTCCATCCGCCACAAGATCTGTGCCAGTTTGGATGCGCCCAGTGCTCGAGGATGTGACTGGAGACTACTGGCGCGCAGTCTAGGCTTTGACAGGTCAGATCTGCCTCACATGTGTGGCAGCATGGGTCACGCTTTAGCTGTAGAGTCCAGTGTTAATACTCAGGTTCCAAGCTCCAAAATGTCACGTGAAAACTCAGAATTGTGTCTACGGTGGCATGTAGATATTCACTGTGTGGGGTTAGATGTATGGAATTATGATTTAGTTTAGAGGTGGGTTTAGGTTCAGTTTAACGTGTGTTATATCCCGGTCACACTGATCAGCATTTGGAAAACATGGCTTGAATATTAAGTAGAGGAATGTGATTCAGCCATGCATGCTGTGCCTTGCTTCATGATCTTTCAGAAGATATTTAATCTTGCTAGCTAGCTAATTCTGCTTTGTGAAATATGATAGTTAGCTGGGCATCCATATTGGACTGTCAAAATAAAGTGGTGCAGCAGTATTTGCAACATACATAACGGAGTGCTCCCTTCACTGAGTCCTATTCTTCTTAAATCTTGCTTTTGTCCCTCTCCCTCTCAGGTACTTGAACTACTTTGCAACAAAGCCCAGCCCCACAGGTGTTCTACTGGACTTATGGGAAGCTTGTCACCAAGCAGACGCAGACCTGGTTTCTCTGGCGACCGCTCTGGAAGAGATGGGCAAAAGTGAGGTGCTAGTTGTCATGACAACAGATGGGGATTGTTGATTGGCCAAGAAACGAGAGAGCAAGCAAGACTTTTTTTTTTCTCACCACCGTGACGATAATAAGAATACCTGCCTATGAATATGCACACACCGGCACAAATTTAAAGCCCACAGAGCATTTTGGTTCCTTCGTATGTGCTGTATTACCTCTGACTCATCTTCGTTTTCACTGCCCCCTGATCAGCTGCTGTAGCTACATATCCACTTTAATCCATTCCCATGCGGGCCATCCTATGATAACTGATTCAGCTTGAATCTTCCAAAGCAATGTTGGATCTGCAAGATGTGAAACCAACTTAAGGGTACGAAGGCATAAAATGGGTGTTAAGTCATCTGTCGTATGTGGTGCTTCTTCAAAGATTGTAAATGACACTATTCTTGTATATAAATAACAAAGCTTTGGGACAAACAAAAAAAGAATCCATGTATTCAACACACTAAAGCACGCACAATAACACATACACGGGATTATCCATGTTTCAGTAGCAGCATGAAAGTGCATGACTTAACACCATCTCACCTCATGACAGGGGCTTTTGTTTTGTCCATTGTCATTCGTGTGTGCAGAGAAAGACGGGCAGCACCAGCCTGTCTGCAACCTCCTCGGGCTACAGGCACACTCCAACACTCACACACACACGGACAAGCTGGTCATTAACCGTCTCTGAATCGGACAGGCTAGGATTTCTTATCCAACTGTTTCGACGAACCATAAGAGGACACGGACCCTCAACATTTGAGGGCTTAAGCATTTCGCTTTATGCTGAAAATAAAAGGGTGAACGGTGGAGTTTGTTTAAGGATTGGCGGACAGCTCGACCGACAGACTCTTTATATTATACCAACAAATGCCTCAAAAGCCTCGGCATATCATTCAGACTCACAGGGGTGTTTCTTCTCTTTCATCTCTCCTCGCACTCCTCCATCGCTCTGCCACACTCCTCTGATCCGCTGAGAATAAAATGCAGGAAGCGCTTTCTGGTCGTCCCTTAAAAGTTTCCTTTGGGGAACGCTCTTTAAGTTATTATCCATATTTGTGGATTTTTGTTAATCTTTTGTCATTGCTGTTACGATCATATAGAACCTGTTCTGTCATCTGTGCTTGTTTAGGCTGCTGAGCTTCTGTGTATTATTTTTGATTCCAGTAAAGCAGGCCAAATGGAAGGGATAGGTGCACAGTGGATGTCTCAGTTGTGAATAACAAAATCATGGTTATTTGTTATTTTCAATACTGTGTATCTATTCAAAATGTAAGCTGTAAAACATGGTTAGAGATGGTCAAATGTCCAGGTGAATACACTTTAGGCATTTTGCTTTGCTGTAACTGAGGGCAGTTTCCACTGTTCAGAGAGCAGAATAGATCAGCCTTACTAGAGAGCAAGGGGCCATAAAATTTACCTCAACACTAACTGCATTATGTTTCAATCTTTTCTCTGTCCACCACTTACCTGTGTGTTCGTCTGTCCATCCAGCACCCTGTAACTCATGTCTCCCTTCTAACATAATAACCTTTTTACAAAGCCGCCTGCTTTGTGGTCAGGGTCCTCAAGCTATTTGCATTATCAATATTGTTCTGTCAGTTATTGTTAGACGGGATTTGAAATGCTGTCATGTGTGACTTTGTCATTACTTAAGTTCTGTGTGTTTATTGAGTCTTTTCCTCCCTCAAAGCAAAAACAAAAAGTGTTCATATCTTTGAAACCACAAAAACCAAAACACAGGCAGTATCCGTCCTCTTTAGCAGTGAGTCATGTCACTGTTTTGTGTGAATGAACTGAAAATAAGTGTGTGTGTGTGTGTGTGTAGAGTGAGTGGGCAGGTGGGTGTGCACATGTGCACACACTTAAGATCTGTCATTTCTCTTTGTAAGTGCTATGCAAGTACAAAAGAAAAGCGAAGCATTTTGACTTCTTTTGTCTCCTGGAAGAGTAATTCTATTTTTTCAGATCAGGGCATTGACAGGGTTTTGATTTTGTATCCAAAAGTGGTTTAAGAATGGTTTATCTCTTTTGGCGATGGTAGCATGTGTGGGAACTCTCCATTTGAATCGGAAGAATTGGATCATTGACCAAGGACGCTAGTACTGAAAAAGCACATGTGGGAGAACAAAACAAAGCCGAGTGCAATGGCTACAAAACAAGTTGTGACTAACATCGTGAACTCGTGCCCAGCAGGTCTTTGCCCGTGAGGAAATCTGTGAACACGACCAGTTCAGTTCTTCGGATCCCTGAACGCTGCAGGACTATTTTCTTTCCTCGAACCTTGTTACAGAGACTGGCTAGCTGTAGACTACAGTGTTTATTCGTCCAGATTTCTTGAGTATCTGTTGGATCTTTGGCCATAGCTCTGGATAATTTATGCTGGAGCTGGACTGGATTCCTCCTTGCTCCCATCAAAGAGAAGAATTTAGCCTTTGTTCAAGAAGTCAGACATTTTTACAAAAAAAGCTACATGGATTCAGTGACATTATTTTATCTCTGTAAAGTACCAATTGTAAATAAATGTCTAGCCTTCTTACCTGTAACTAAATATAATTTTTATGCAATAAATTATATTTCTTAGTTTAACAATGGTGTGTGTTTTGTTGTTATTGAATTCAATCTTGTTGGGGCAAAACCAAACAAAGGAGCAGCTTCCATGAAATCCATAGACCAAATTGCAGGCTTCTTCTGATCACCTTGGCAGGACAAAATTACTGTTAAATGAGATCTGTATTTTTATCTATTATACCCCGCTTTCACAGAAAATGCAGAGCTACTCGACCTGTCCCTCCTTTCCTCACACCTCATTGGAAAATTCCCTTTAGGTCCATTTAGCTTTAAAAGCTTTTAACTGGCAGTCTGTCCAGCCTTCAAATTAACAAGGTTTTAGAGACACTAGTGGCCTTCAAGGACGGACTCTGGGCATTTAGATCGAGCATTCTAACCTTTTTTTTTTTTTTTTTAATGAGTGCAGGATGTGTAGGGATTCATCAGATTAGGCTCTTATATCAAGAACAAATCTCCCAGTCAGTCATCTGTGGTGAGTGTGCACTGCAGTGTGGGTCTTTATGGCAGGCAACACTTTGCACCTGTTTCATTAGATGCACTGCTAATTGAGGACTGATGTGCCACCCTTCAGTGCATGAGTTAATTGAACCTTTTATAATACATAAAGTGGTGGTACACAGTATAAAAGCTGACTGCAGCTTCAACCCAACACCTCACCTCTACACAGGGTGTTTTTGTTACTTTTTAGTAAATATATCGCCAGTGAGAATAACAATTTTTAAGGCGTGTAAAATCTATTTTCAAAAGCGACTGCATGTGCTGCCAGGACATGCAGTCGCATACATGACGTACAGCATTTGCAACACACATTCTTCTTCTGCGCTCTGAAATGATAATAGTAATTTTTGAGATCACCTAAGATTGGTCCTTCACAATCAGATCCCTTGTTGCCAGGGGGAAGCAGCAGTTCAGCAGCTGAGAGTTGGATAGGCTCCACATTTGGAAAGTGATTCATCTAATAATGATTCTACTAGAGAGCCAAGAGTCTGCAGGTTTTCACGCCAGGTTTCATGCCAGTCATAGACACAAAATCACCTGGTGTGGTGTTTGAATGTAAAGAGGATTTTCATTCTATTTTCTTCTTATGGGTGCTGTAATTGTCTTCATATTTTAGAGAGGTACAATACCACACCGCTGGATATGCTGCCCTATGGTGCCCTCTCCTGGTAAATATGGTGGATAACACTTTTCAGCAAAAGCCAGTACACACAATGGCACATTATACTCAAAACTGATTCTGGCGTCTTTTTAAAGACACAGGAAACATTTATTTTAGAAAGGCCGTCACTAACAACAAGACTTCCGGTACGTGGAACTAGCTGTCCGAACAGTATCGTCGGTTACTGTTTTAAGATTTTATTTCGATTTTCAAATGCTTTTAAAATCATAGACGAAGTATTGCTTAAATGTATTACGTTGTTGGCAAATAAAAATCTACGTCTAAAAACTGTGCACGTGACGCTGTTATTCTGAAGGGATCGTAACGGAAGTCGTGTTGTTGTGTTGATGCTGCCGGCTGACAGGCTGAAGACTTGCTGTTGGTCAGCTGACCAGAAATGAAGTTTGCTGCGAAATGGATTTGTGTGTCAGCGTAACGCTTGTCGACAAGACAGCAGCAACAACCAGGGAGTCCCCAGCAGTGAGGTATGTGTTTATATCGTATGTAATGAGCACGGGCCGCGTAGGTTAACGTTAGTGGTGTCTAATGGTGACCGTCCGCACGAAACGGACACAAGTCGACACGTCTGTGCGCCCGAACACGACGGCCACGGCAGAATAAGCGGACGACGTTTTGCAAAGAGTCGCGAAACGTGTCGAACTCGGGACTTCTTGAGTGCAAGTCTGCAGTCCGGGGACGTGTACTAGGTTTCTCTTGGGTCAGCATAAAGTGAATACTTGTTCCTCGTTAGTGGCACACGTGATGCGTTAGGAGTCGATCAGCAGTGAACGTAATGATCCCGTATTATCCGAGCAAGTGGTGCCAGTGGACGCACGTTTTGTCTATTTCTGTCAGTGGCGGAAATATCTGCGTCGTGATCCTACGTGGATCATTCACTACTTCATCAAACACTCGCTGTGGCTTCATCTGACGTGAAGGGGTGTGTGTGTGTGTGTGTGTGTGTGTGTGTGTCAGTGTCAGTGTCAGTGTCAAAGACTGAGTCCTGCAGTGGGTCCACATCCAGACGCTCTGCAGCCAAACGGCGCCCGTTAATGCTGCTGTGAGAACAGGACATGTCATTGTTTAATTGCGTACCTTTCTGTCTGAGGCAGCAGTCCATCATGTTCTGTGCTCTGGACATGAACTGAGTGCAGCTTGCATAAATAAATAAAGGGATACATTTGGGAAATACCTGTCAACATGACCAGACGTGAATGATGATTGTCAGGGTTAAATGTGACTTGCACTGCAGCATCACAGGAGCCAGTCGGCTGGACTGATCTCTCCGGACTATGGCTTCACAGCAAAACACAGTCTGTCGTTTCCTTTCTGGAGAAGCACAAGTAAACGTGAGCACCATCCAAACCCCACTTCCTGCAATAACATTATTATTTCACAGTGATGTTTATTTCATTTTTTTTTTTAAACTGGTGTTTTGAATCTTGTCGTTCGCAGCTCTCTGTTTAACACTTCCTGTCTTAAGTGTCCTTTTCTTGCCTCAGCCTTCCCCTTTCTCTCTCATCTTTACTTTCCGAGTATTGTGTATGCGACAATGGATGGCACAGAGCCTGTGCAGCCCAGCCTCAGCTCCGCCTATGTTCCCACTGCTCTTGACAACCACCAAGTGTCTGAGGATGAGGACAGCGAGGACCAGAGTCCCTCTGCATCACTGCTGCCCAAACATTCCTCAGTGCCGCTGGCTGTGCGCTACAGTCCAGAGGACTCTTACTGTCTGGTGTACATCATCTTCTTTCTGATGGGCATCGGCTCCCTGCTGCCCTGGAACGTCTTCATAACAGCCAAACAATACTGGCTCTACAAACTGAGTAACACCACTGATCGCGGCGCCAACAAGGAACAACATTCAGACCTCAGTGTGAGTGAGAGGGATACTACATTTATTTTGTGTGTGCGTGCACAGGGAGATGCACATCTGTGCCACTCTGCATGCTTTTCGTGGAACTGATGATCCTGTGACGGTGTCCTTTCACACTCTTACGCACACATCTAAGATGAAAAAGAAAAGTGTCTTTACAGCGGAATAATTCATCCTTTAGATTTCAAGTTATGGTCAACTGCATCTGGAAAACTAACCCCTGCAGATGACAAAGTTCTCTTGTGGCATGCATCTTGTGATTGTTGAGCAACCACCTAAGAATGTTTTTGTACAGGAGCTTAGTCAAACTGGGCCGTTGTTGTGAGAACAATAGTTAATGCCAAGATACACAGCTGATAAATCCAAGAAGTGGCCTGGATGAACTCTGTAGACTTCTGCTCTCTGAGATTAATGCTCGATTTTATTTGGCTTAGAAACCACAGCAAAGATAGGGAAGTAAAATCTTGGTTTCATTTTGATATTTCTGCCCTCTCCTCTCACTTCCTCTTATTTTGCGTGACACTAAATGAGTTCATATGTGTGCGAGTTGTTATAATCAAGCTAATTCAAAGGTTTCGTCTTTTCTGTAACTCTTCACAGGACTTCTTCGAAAGTTATCTATCCATTGCCTCCACGGTGCCGTCTGTGCTGTGCCTGATACTCAACTATGTCCTAGTTAACAGGTGAACCCCCCACCCCCCACTCCTCTCATATTTATTTTTTCTTTTTGTCTCATGCTGTTAACCATCATGCATTCTGAAGTATTTTAGTAGTTGCACATTCGCTGTCAGTATTGCATGCATCTTGTTCCAACAGCACAAAACATCAGCTTCATTTTCTGTGTTCATTTTGATTAACTGATCTTTGACAAACTCCTGCCTAAACCTAATCGTTCTTATATGCATGTGTTGGTAGGTTTCCTCCAAATGTGCGGATTCTGTCATCTCTCCTTGTGATCCTGTTTGTGTTTGTGGTGACCACGGTGCTGGTGAAGGTGGACATGTCAGACTGCAGGATGGAGTTCTTCACTGGCACACTGGTCAGCGTGGCGGTCGTCAGCGGAGCCTCCAATATCTTCTCTGGCAGCATGTTTGGGATCAGTGGGCATTTCCCCATGAGGATATCTCAGGCCCTTATATCAGGTATGGTCACGAATGTCTCTTGTTTACACCATTGTCTTTGTCTCAAGTGTCTTGTTAACTGACTGCACAATCCATAAGCTGAGGTCCTTTTGTCTCAGGCCAAGCCATGGGAGGCATGCTGAGTGCACTAGCATCAATAGTGGACCTGGCATTGGTGAAGGATGTGACAGACAGTGCTCTGGCCTATTTCCTGACAGCCGACATCTTCATCCTGCTCTGCATCATCACATATCTGCTGCTGCCGAAGCTGACATATTCAAGGTCCAAACCATGATCTTTAACGCAAACCTAACCAAAGTACTTTTGGTGCCTAAAACTAACTTAACTGCAACCATCTCATGACATTCACCAGTTTGCTTATAGTATTCAGAAAGTGCCACTGTTGAAAGATTATAGCTGTATTAATTAGACATGCTTGGTTCCTCTTCTCTGGTCTCTAGACACTACATGTTGGCAGAAACATGCACCAGTCCAGGAGTGACGAGCGAAGGGGGAGCAGCAGCAGGCACCGGAACCAGAGTCTCCATCCCACCACTGCAGCCCATCCTCAGGAAGACGTGGGTGCTCGGCCTGAGTGTCTTCTATGTCTTCTGCGTCTCCATCATGGTGTTCCCTGCAGTATCCTCAGGGATCCAGTCTGTCCACAAAGACAACGGCAGCCCCTGGACAAACACTTACTTTGTGCCCCTTACCAGTTTTCTCCTGTACAATGTAGCAGATTTCTGTGGCAGGCAGGCCCCAGCCTGGCTTCAGGTCCCTGGTCCCACCAGCCGAGTCCTGCCTGTCCTGGTGCTATGTCGCACAGTCATGGTGCCACTTCTCATGTTCTGTAACTACCAGCCGAGGGACCACCTCCACACCGTGCTTTTCACTAGTGATGTGTACCCTGTAGTCTTTAACTGCCTGCTTGGCCTCTCGAATGGCTACCTAGGCACTCTGCCAATGATATATGGCCCTAAGGTGGTACCTCGGGAACTGGCAGAGGCCACAGGAGTGGTCATGTCCTTCTTCCTCATTCTGGGACTGGCTGTTGGGTCTGCATTCTCTGTTCTCATCGTGCACTGCATCTGACCAGGCTGTTGGGCAATAACCCTGGTGTAGTCGAGTTGTACAGAGAGCAGCTGCACAGCAGAGTCAGGGCATCGCATTGATAATACCAGAACCTCAAAGCACTGAAGTGCACCAATAAAGCCAGTAGTCTGCCACAAGGGAATAGAGCTTCTCATTTCCACTCATCACCAAACGGCCTTAACCTCACATTGTGTGTTATGTTTACACTGTGGCTCGTGATTTGAGCCTGAAGTGTGCCATGTCTCTACATATTAGAGATCAGGAAGTGGCTCTTTGAGCAACCACTGCAGTCCATAAGGCACACTTCATTAAAACAGGGTTTTTTCATATTTCAAAACATTGTGTACAGAGGATAAAGTTTAAGCAGTGGGATATTTAACATATGCAGATGGCCAAGAAGCACATCTTGAATGGGTACAGCTGTACCAGGAATAACTTGATATTTACAAATAAAAAAGCATTTTCAGAACTTGGCTTAAGTAGCAGTCTGTTTTCTTAAACTACAAGTGTACTTTACTGGTTAAAATATAAAAAATGTTTACCTATGTGGTGCATCGCCGTAATCATCTACAAGTTGATATTAGAGCTCAATTAAACTTACAGCCACAAAAACAGTAGATTGGGATCACTTTAATTGTTAAAAATGTACAGAACAACCAACAGTTGGCTCAGGGTTTGAAGCAGACAATCGAATTACAGATGCTTTCTGTACGTTAGAAACGCAGTGATTAACAGTAAGAGTGCAAACAATGGGAGGTACACTCAATTACCTCCATATCAGCGCCTTAAAAACAATTTCTCTACAAAATATAAGTTTTGTTTGAAGGATCAGACATACTGTGAAAAGTTAAACCAGCTTGAAATCAGTTCCTCCAGGAGAAGAAGTCACATAGCTTGGGAGGGCCTGAAAACTTATCGGAACAGCAGCCATCTAACGCTGTGTCAACATTAGTGAATACGTCTAACACCACAAGCAATATAGGCAAGTACATCCCAAATTATGCAAATCTGCCAGGGAAGATTTGTGACTTCGGTGAAGCAATGCAGAGACACTGTACACGTAATTACTCTCCCACCCAGCCCCGACCTCCTGGGAACAAATGTCCAGTCCCTTTCTGCCATGACAACATTCAAAATATCAAACATTAATTTAAACAGAAATTTGAAAGTCCATTAAGAGAAAAAAAAAAAGGGACACAAATTAAAACTGGGAAGCAGCGCTATAGTATTTCTCTTAATTCCCTACAGGTTTGTTTGTTCAGTTTTCCTCTATACCCACACATGGCGTTTGCAGTGAGCCACAGCCTAAAAGATAGGAACAAGGGGTTAGACAGGCCTCTCAAAGCAAACTTATGGAAAAGTTTATCATCTACTGGGCACCATTAATAACTCCAGAGTGAAAACAGACTCAAGAATTACACTCTGGATACACATGTTTGGGTCTTGTCTACTCACACTGCACTGGGTTGCTGTCTCCATGTTCTTGCACCAGAACGTAGGTCCCCAGCTGCACTGCTCGGTTCCTAGCAGCCTGTGCACAGCTTCAGGGCAGGCTCCCACTTTCTGTTAAACACACAAATACCGTTCAGATACTAAAGTGGGCAGCAGGGCTGTAGTGCAAGCCAAAGATCCCATTTACCATCCAGAAATTGTTGAACTAAGTACGTCAGGATTGACCAATTCTTCAAAATGTTCCTGGATTAAGCGAGTAATCGTGTTTTCGGCACACCCATGAAATTATCTACATTGTGAAGGTGAAGAAGTTTAAAGTGTTCAAATTACTGGTCTTGTTTTTTTATGAATGAAGCTAGTTTACCATGCACACGAAGTCTGGGTCGAGCATCTGGAGCAGCAGCTGGACAAGCAAAGGCTCGTACTGCTCAATCATCTGGTCACACTGTTGACACAGACACGCTGGTTAATGCAAGGCTGTCACATGACGACAGGTGAGAGTTACACAGAAGGTAAGATGCAGCTGCTCACCTCGGCCTGGTAGGAGTCGGGCAGGAAGCTGCATACTTTCTCCACAGCCTGTTGAATTTGTACCTCTGTAGCATTCTTCTCCAGAATGCCATCGATGTACCCAACGGCCATCTTGCACACCTGACAGTAGCCACCAGCCTTAAAGCGTGTCTGGTCGAGGGCAGCTGGAAAGAATTAGTACAGAATCACCGTTACTATCCATATGTGGAAATACAACCTTTGGCTTCAGAGGCAGATAACAACATTTGATTTTTATGAGGCCAACTAAACACTGAAAATTAAGTAGCTGATATTTTATAGCACTGGACAAAAATGAAAAATAGAGGCCATTTATAAACGCAAGATTCTGCCTCAAAGAATTCTAGTTTGTTACAAAGAATATAAATATTCAACCAACATAGTTACATTTTACTGCAGACACTCACCATACTGTCAGCATCTTAACTTGTTCTTGTACCTCAAGTGTCACCATCAAAGTTATCAATTTCATTAAATCAAATTCATTAACAAAAAAACAAATCCAATATGATTTTTGAACACCATCTAACATCTCTGCCATCAGCAAAACATTTTGCATTGCAGTGTGCTTTGAAGAGTGAGAACTTACGGACGTATGCACGGCTGGCACCATTGCAGAGTGCCAACACTGTGCAGACGGTCTTGGGGTCAGCCTGCTGCACCAGCAGCTCAATGATGGCCTGGCCGTAGGTATCCATCAGGTCTTTACACTGGGCACCGATAGTGGAGGGCAGCAATGTGCACACTTTCTCCACAGCTTGGATCACCTTCTCCTGAGACAAAGACAGATGATCAGCTTGACACCAGAGTTGAGTCCAACAGTGCGTTGGCAGTGGTTTTGTAAAGTTTGTTATGGCTTTATTGGACACATCTAGCGCACCTCGGTTGTCTGATCCTCCAACATGGACTCCAGCTGTTTCATCACAAACTCACAGATGGTACACGTTGGGGAATCACGGACACGCACCATGGGCTGCAACACAGAGGCAAGATTTCATGTGCATATACAAAATTGTGCTATAAAACAGATTTTTATCCGGCATCATTTTAAAGTAGTGATGAGTCAGTCAGGTGCCCACCACGATTTACCTTCAAAATGTCAGTGGCAGACTCCATCTTGGTGGCAGGGAAAAGCTTGACAGCAGGTACAGTCTTGACAGCAGGCACAGTCTTGGCAGCTTGCAGTGTCAGCATGGGCACGGACTTCTTCATATCAGTACAGAAGCCAGCGTGCAGGCAGATATCCTTGGGTTGCTGAGGACAGAAAACAGACACTTTAGGATAAGACAGCCAAACATTGTACAAAATGTGCCACATTGCATGCAGTTAGTATAAACCATGCGTTTGTAATCGGCACACCATTCCACATGCATGTTTATATATTTCAAAAAATAACCACACACGTCTAAACATAGCTTCCTTTTACCAGCATCAGAAACACACAGCAACACACCCATACTGGCAAACTGATTGTTTACTTTTACAGATTTGACTCTGGAGGCATCCAACAGCCAAACTAAGTCACAAGATCCAAGCTTGCGTACTTTAAACATGATAGCACCGTCTGCTCATGTGACAAAGAAACAAGAAAAAATCTTAATCTGGCTCATCGCTGTAGCGTTCAGGCACTTAAGTGTCAGGTCATTAGCCAAACAAGCATGGTGTTGAGGTTAAGTAGTCTCATTCACAATTAGAGCGTCATGTACACAAGTCTCTACAGTGTCTGGTGAATAGCGGTAGGAGTGGACAGCACAAGCAACAAGAGCTAAGGGTTAAGAGGCTACAGGCTGAACACAGAATGACCTACCTGTTCCTGGGGAGCAGCACACAAAACCCAGAGCAGGAGAAAACAGAGCAAGACAACATGAATGGAGGGGAGAAAAGGAACAGGCGGAAAAGACAACAGAAATTAACAAAAAAAAAAGGCAGAAAGCGATTTAAATATGTAAATAAATTCAAATCAGCAGGCCAGGTGGTGCTGCAGGACTGGATATGGGCTTAGCACAACCAAAACATACCAATTATCACAGAGTAATTACTTTGGATGACCAGTTAATTAATACAACCATTGATGTTATATGGCTTAAATATGCAAACACATAAGGTTTTCCTGAATTCTTTTAAAAAGAAATAAATTAAATTTAAATTAAAAAAAAAAAAATCAGTGAAGCACATGACATAAGAGGGTTAGAGCACTCACCATGGACATGAGCTGCTGAACAACAAGAGTGCCATACTGGCTGACATACTCCTTGCACTGCAATGATGAAAAACAGTTAATACACAGCATCATTCAGGGGAAAATAAAATGTTTGTATTTAAATCAAAACTCCTCCACTCATGTGGGGTTCTCACCATTGCAGACAGGCTTGGGCCCAACAGGTCACACTGGTTCTCAATATTCTCAATGAGAGAGTCAACAAATGAGGAGTTGGCCTTTGCTTCCGCTTGAGCATCAGTCAGGAACTTGATGCAGTCCTGGCACACGTCCTCATTTTCCTACAGGAAAGGTATGATTCAGGGCCAAATGACGACAGTATTCACCAACAGGTGGAGACATATTGCTGTTCATGTGGGTGCAGAAAAGAGTTAAACAACGTACCTGCTTTGGGGTCTCTTGTTTCAGGGCCTCCTGCTTGGGGCTCTGAGGATAGAGGAGCTCGGGCACATTGAGGATGAATGGAGCCAATTGCTGGGAAAGGTCAATCTGAGGGATTTCATTGGACATGAACTGCTCCTGCTCCTGAGCCTTAGCCAGGGCTGCCTGCTGAGACTGACAAAGTCCAATGGCTGCACAGACCACACCAGGATCCTCCTTTATTAAAAGGAATAAAAAAAAAAATGTATAAAACCTCTGCTTTCAGTTACACCAATAACTGGCATATTTTTGTAAAGTGCTTTATTTAGAATAAGTATGAATGTTAATTGTAAACATTGGCCGTAATATTAAAGCCTGGTTCACCCACTCACTCAAGTTTAAAAGAACTTTAACAAGATATCCAACTTTTTAAGAGTTGCTGTAGTAGGTGAGAGATGAAACAAAAAGCTACAGCGAATGCTCCTAGTCATGGGGTTTAGTATTACACAATGACTCCTCTGTTCCCATTCAGACTTGGACTCACTTCCTCATCAATAGCCCTTATTCAGCTCGCTGCACTTTGCTCACAGCCACTTGTTTTCCTTTTTTGGAAAAGAGGGGCAGATCGGCCATTTACCAAGAGCCTTAGATGAAGCTGAACGATAAACTGACCAAACTAATAAACTCCAACAAGACTTCCTTATTTGCAAGCATTTAATACAATTCTAAATACAAACCTTGTAATGGCACCATTTTAACAACAAAGTAATCTTGTGGTGCTAGATCAGCTGTCACAACTCTGGACCTTCCACCACATATTTAAAACTGAAAACAGGCTATGACTTGAACCAAACAGGTTGACAATGCTCACCAATTCTCCAGTAAGGATTCCCATGAGGATGGGGTAGTAGCTATCCACCATCTCCTTGCATTCTGCAGTCAAACCTTGATCAGGGATGAGCTGGCAGGCCTTCTCCAGGTACCCGAGAACCTCAGACTGCAATCACAGAAATAACCCGATATCACTCCGAGTGTTTCAGTCCTGAAATAGATGCAGGCAACTCATTTGCTTTGTCTCTCAGGGATTTTCACCCCCCCATCTTACCTCTGTGGCATTGTCCTTGAGTATCTGCTCCACCACCATCAACACCTCTTTACACAAGTCACACGGCACCGTTTTCTGAAACCAGACAACAGGGTGTGTTGAACTAAAATGTTTAACATATTGCAAAGTGACAGACCAATTAGAACACAAACAAGAAATACACAAAAACTGAGAAATAGGAGCATGTCCCAAAGAAAGATGCCTCTCACCATCTGGGGCTTGTTCCACACATTCTGCTGGCAGTGGGTCACAGCTCCACACAGTGATGCCTTCTGTACATTTTGACACCAGTAGGGGGGGCCACGAGCACACTGCTCAGTGCCAAGCAGCGGGGTTGCTACAGCTGCAAAGTAGACAAAAAAAGTCACATCTTTTGGAGACCATACTACGCAGATCAGAAGCAGACACAAAACCTATTCCTGGATATGGCATAACTGCTTAGAGGAAAATAAGGCACAAAACAGAAATTGTGGAATTCTCACAAATAAATATTCAGTTTCTTCCTTTAGGATGTACTGCACCGATTGGTTTGAGGTTTTAGCCGATCTCCAGCTATCAAGTCATCTAGACTTGAGATGACCTCACACAGGCCAAGGAATGCCTTCTCAGAAATAAAATCTGGTCTAGTTGAACTAAGCATAGACATGGTTTTAGAACACCTTTTTATCAATCTGTCAGGTGACACCAGCGATGGCCAGATGAGGGAAGTTAAGGCAGACATACTTCTGCAAAACATTAAGGAGGAAGTTGAAAAGAATGTACTTTCAACTATGACATTGCACCTCACCTTTAATTTGAAGGGGGAAAAACCTCTGTAGAAAAGACAAAAAAGTTCAACCTACACCTCGTCAGATCAGTTTTAAGATGCCTTTTTTATTTTTAAATTGCACTTATTACAGAATCTGAAAGACATCAACTACTTAAATTTAGCATTGAAGATGCCAAATGTATTATAATTGACTCGGCATAGCTCGGGTAAAGTAGGATCCCCCCCCAAACTGCAGCTATGTCTTTTCAGTTTAGGAAAGGATCATTGTGATGTTTCAAAGTAGTGTCAGTTAAAGGCAAGATTCATCTGCTATGTCAATTTGGTCTGTCCCTACCCCAGCCACCCTAAACAAACCAAATGCAACGAGTCCTATTGTTGAGGGAGCCAAGAACCATCAGGGGGTTTGCTTTAAGCTAGAACTAGTTCAAACACCGAGAATTGTGGGTGAAACTACTGTTTTATAACTACCATCTAGGAACGACACACTAAAATCCTATTAGCTCAGATTCTAAATTAAAAGTCGCATTAGTATATTACTTTAAATCTGGTATGATTTCCCACCAAACACCCAATACCAGCCTGTCAGTCAGAAAGCAACAGACCATGAAAGTAATGAGCAGACACCACATGGGGAATTCATTAATTAGACATGCACCCCAGCTGCAGATATAGGTATCAGTGGTTATTGTGAACAATAAAATTATTAAGATTTGGGTAACGCAAAAATATAGGTCATTATTCAAAGTTCTCAATTTTACTGAACTGGAAAAGGTGATGTGGGAAGCACCTGAGTTTCCAGTATCGTTTCCTGTTTTCGCTACCACATTCTTAAAGTCTGCTTCAGGAGAAAGAAAAGAAATTAGATCTCCACATTTCTTAACTCAAAACAGAAACTGTATCAGGATGAAGGCACGTCTTTAATAAGAAACAAAAGCATACTTAAAGCAGTTTACTCAGAAAATAAACTGATCAGCATGCAAGAGATGTTGAAGTCCAACGAGAAGCCTTTGGTGATAACGGCCAAGAATTGCCAATCCATATCAGTTACACCCATGTGAAACCCCCCCTACTCATGCCAATGAGGCCTACAGCCTACAGTGCAGGAGGGCACTCCCACCCTCCACTGAGTCACATGAGCAGTCAGACAAAAACAAGCTTCTCGAGCAGACAGACTGTACCAACCAACGAGGAGGATCTCTGTGCTCCAAGACTTTAGCGCTGCAGAAAACGTGTTTGCAGCTAGCAAGGCAATACACAGCAGCAGAAAATACATGTTGTTTCCATGGCTGTATGGAAAAATCACCCGCAGCAGAACAACAAGACATACGATTAGATTAAAACACAGGTTTTACAAGAAGTCAGCAACGAAAGCTGTGAAACCTGCAGACCTATATATCTGACTCACTTTGTGATTCTGAAACAGAAAACTCATCATAATGTGAGTGAATCAACATCACATGACCCGGTGAAGCACAAAGGGCTTTAAATAGGATTCAGATTGCATCGTTCAGCAACAGACAAGGCCCTATCAGACAGTTTCAGTGTAGCAGGCTGCAGATCAGTTTAACCCAACGATTAGTACAAAGTATACGCAACACTTGTTGAACAATATAATTGAGCCTTAAGCTCATGACATGCACCGTCTAGGAATGCTTCGTTCCAGAAAGCACCTGCAAGAACGTTCAAGTGCAAAACAAGGACATTACATAAAATCATTTTTTAACCAGAAGTCAGACTGAAGATAAGCACAAAATACACAAAAGGACAAATGACTTGAAGAAACCAATATTTCCAGTAGACTGCTAGAAACCACAGCCTGTGCTCCGATAAGTAAGAATGAAAAAAAAATAGTGACATTCATTTCAGATACATATTTCAAATGCCACACGGGCAAGCCCATAATATGTACTTAAAAGTCTGGTTTGTGTGAACGTCGACGACGAGCCAACTAGGCTTGTAGTGGGAAACGTGCACACGAAGACAAATACAGGCATCGTTACCTTTATAATCAGGAACCGAAACTACTGACATTTTACTAAAACGCTGAAATGAAAACTGATGGTTTAGGAGGATCCGATCTAAAGTTCCTGTTAAAAATCAAGCCAGGGTCCAACGAACCACCACGTACAGTAACGTTACATTAGCTGGGCAAAGTAGGTAACTATGGCGAACAAACATTCACCTATACCGACATAAAAAAACACCATGCAAATTATTACCAATGTGTTAGTTACGTAGCTGCTCAATTAACTTGCTTCATGGCGATGTTCTTACATTTGTACACGCACACATAAGCTGACTTAAGGCTATTATTATTATTATTATTATTATATTTGGGTGAATTAGACTACTGTTCTAAACTTAGATTACTGGTACGGCGCTTTGGGAACCGTTTCGGTTGAAAAGCGCTATATAAGAAAGAGTCCATTTACCATTTATCGCTGTAACGTTAGTAATATTTAGCCGTTAGCCAAGTAGCGTTAGCAGGAAGGCTATCGTTAGCCGAGTGGGTCAACAATAACGCCTTTAAACCTCAAAGGCAAACGGTCAAGATTCACGTAACACAGTTATTTACTGAATTTGCAAGCGTGTAGCAAGTTAATATGGCGGACAAACGTGATTTATGTTGACGAGGCCGTGTTTGGCACGACGCCACGCCAGCGTTCACCGTAGCCGAGTTGTTCGTGTTTACCGAAGCTAACGCCACTTGAAACGCTTCCGTGTTTTCATGCTGAAACGCACTTATCGGTTAGCTGCGCACCCAGGGCCTGCACCGCCTAAATGTCTCAATCACACCACCGACGATGTCTGAAACACCACCAGTCTTTTCCTTGAAGGTTGACATTACCTGAAGCCACGAACAGCAGCGTTAGGAGCAGCATGACTTCGTTTGTTTGCCGGCGCGTCGGTCCGTTTGTCGCTAGCTGCTGAGCGGCGAGTGCTGCAATGCAGTCGGCGGGGCTTGTTGCTGCGTTTTATGATGTCTGACTGTCAGCTGACTACCGGTACTCAACAGGACACGTGACTCTGCCGCTGGGTCTGATGCGATCATTTAGTATCTACAACTAAGAGCAAGATGCGTACATCAAACAACTCATAACCACGCCTGTATCTGATTAGGCCAAAGGTCCAGCAGCGGCTGTAGCTGTAACACTTCTAATGTCATGTCCTCAGCATCTGAATGGAAAGCCGCTTAAAAAGACAAGAAGATGCGATGCTGATTTCTCTACCCACTGACTTAGAACAGTTTCAGTGAGTTTAAAAATTGTGCCTAGACCATAAATGCATGGCGTGATCACTGGATAGCCATTCCAGCGAACTAACACATGACACGCTTGTGGAAATCCCTGAACAATACTGGTGACCGTGGTCTCCTAATAAAGTCACCTGGGGTTGTTGCATTTTATCCAGTGAGGACAACTCGGCCACGTTGTGAAGCTCAGTGGCAGCGTTTTCTCAGAGGACTGGCATGGCTACTCAACCACTTCAAACTGCATAAAACCTCATCTAGGTCTGGAAGGAAAAGAGGAACTGAAATGACCTTCACTTCACTAAAGCAGGTGGGAGTACAATGTCTAAAATGTTTCAACAAGAAGAAGTCAAGCAAAACTTGCAAATAAGATAGAAAGAAAAAAAAAACCAGGTTTATTATGACATGACATCCAAGTGTAGGCCGACAACTATGGAGAAAGTCAAAGAACGCGCTGCACATCTTCTGGAGAGGAGCTGTGGACCCTGGAAGACAAAGGGAACAACCATTAGGTTACAGTACGGTTATCACAGCATTCTCCCCATAAACAGAAGGTAAAGGGCATTTGACAACGTGTTTAAAGAAATCATTGCGAGGTTGCACTGGCCACATTTTAGAGCCTGACTGACACTGAATGTTTGAGGACGATGCCAACAATCAATGTTTGAGTTTGAGGAAAAAAATCTAATGATGTATCAGCTGTAAACACAAGCCATTAGCATTTTTTATGACGAGCCACTACAGTCGTTTCTTAAAGAATTGTGACAAAGACTTGTAGTGAGCCTGACATTTTACTGGAAAACAAACAGTGCTTTCAGGTGGACAAAGTATGTAATAGCGAGATCGTTTCTAAATTAACACTTTCATTTCCGTAGTGCAACCTCTTGTTAATTAGCCTATGCCTGGTACATCTGTGACATGCCAAAGAAAGCTAATTATATCTTCCATGCCAACATTTCAGTCTGGCACTTCTACATTTGCCACACGATGACACGTGTTGGCCGCGACGAAGAAAAGAGCATTGGTGGGTGCAGTTAGGAAGTGATAGCCAACATCTTTGACATGTCGGCTCTTGTCATCTTGTTGTGTCATTTGCATGGCAGCTGGTATGAGCCCATAAGAAGTGTGGATTCAGCCTGACTTGTGTTTTTGCCCTCTCTGTCTCTCAGCATAAGAGGCACAGTCTGCTCATTGTCATAATATTGTAACACCAAGTGTATGTTCTTTATCATTTATTAAACTTGAGGGCACTTTTAATAATCATTCACATTCACTCCTTGAAAACAATCTTAGAAATAAGTCTTACACCATTTACACCACCAACGCTTATTTTCATAAGCAATTTACTTATCGCGTCCCAAAGATGCCTGAGAGCAGAGATAAGTCCCAGCTGACAGAACACACGACACCACAGTATGAGGCGGAGCAGCGTTTTCAGACAATACCAGTATCTGATAGTTGCCCCCTGTCAACCAATACCAATACTGATGCACATTTCTGTGGTAGTCCTACTACAGGTTTTCACAACCATCTTAAAAGGTTAATTCAGTTTTCACCTTACAACCTGGGAATTACTTTTGTAGTTTTGGTCATACTCCTCGTATTGGGTGTAGAACGTTTGACCAACTTCTTAATTTATGTCATTGCTTTGAAATGAAACAATTTAACTGATTTTTAGATTAAAATTCACTAATCTATTAGCCGATGAAAACATCAATACCTTCTCATTTCAGGGACGGCCCTGCTGCCTAATAAATATCTTAATAATGGATTCATGAAGCTGACAACTGAAGCCTCGGTTTTATACCGTAGACTGAAGACTGTAGACTTTATGAATCACTTTGAGCTCCATCTTCACCTGTGATGGCATGAAATTATTTCAGTCAGCATATTAAAGTTTATTTTAGTTGCAGCCCTAAAACCATAATTTGGGGGGGATCAATGGAACACGGAACACAAATGATGTAGACACAAGAATCCCAACCGATTGGTGCACGCAGGCGTGGATGAGAACATCACTCCTGCTGCGAGTATCATTTTTAAACAGATGCATGGTAAGTGGGCCTACTGATGCCCTCGGCTTCATCCCCATTTTCCATCCCTTACATTCGAATCACTGCTGGGAGCCGCCACAGCAATTACTGCTGGAAACGTCGGCGTCCTTCTTCAGCACAGTAGGCCTCACCACGTCCACATCCCGGTGCAGGTGATCCAGGAAGCCTGTGAGGATGCTGGGGGCCGCGTAGAAATCGACCAGAAAGTATGCGCCTCGGCTGTGCCTCTGGTTGTGTTTGGTGATTTTGTAGGGCAACGTTCTCTCTCCCAGGTTCTCCAGGTGCCTCACGACCGCGCCGCGCTCCATCAACGTCTCCACTGTCCGCCGGAGAGTAGCCGCTGTCTCCGGCCGTTGCATCGCCTTCAGGATCAGGGCCAGCTCGTAGCGAGGCATGGCTTCGGCGGAGAAACCCTCGAGTCGCACTTCTAATTCAGATGCACTGGGTTGGTGTCATTGCCAGATTACTCCGTTCAAAGGCGACCATGTTATGACACGAGGGACAGGAAGGGCTTTGTGGTGACGTATAAAGCATGCGCCGGCGTGTGTGCTGAAACAATAAATTACGTGTAACGTAATTAATACAATACTTTAGCAGAGACAAATTGAACTTAACTGATTTAAAAGACTAATACCTTTTCGCTTTACTTGTAAATTAATAAAGATGCCGCGAGGAAAATTAGATCGCTAACGAGGTCTCACTCCACCTCGATTTCCTGCCACCGGACCGACATTGTTTATTTACTCGAGAGCTATAACCTTTATATATGCAAAGCATAGACTGGGTCATATATAAAGGCGTACTTTTTGGAAAAATAGTCGGGGTGGAATTAGATACTGTTCGGTAATTTCTTTAGCGAAACTTAATCCACGAATCGGTGTGTCGACGTCGTCATTATGCGCCTGCGCACGTGCCACAAGCGACGCTCCGGTCACTTCCGTCCCTTCCAGGAGGAGCGTGGTGAAGATGGCGGCGCAGAGCTCGATGCCGAGTGATCTTTACAAATGCGTATATTCATTCCTTCTGCAGAACAAGTTCACAAAGGCGGCTCAGCAGTTTCTGAAACAGACTAAAGTGGTAAGCGGCTCAGCGCGTGTGGTTGCCAGTCAGTTGGACGTCTGTCTGTCCGTCCGTCCGTCCCCAGGTGAAGTCGTCGCCGTGCACCGAGACCGCGCGGCCGCTGCTGTAGTTAGCACGTGTAGGGTCACACGCACACGTTGTAACTTATTTCAGCTGCCGCCTGCTTATCCCGCACTACGCACCCTTCTCGCCTGTTAGCCTGTGGAGTGGAATCGTACAGTATTTGCAGCTGGTCGTTACACTTGACACACTTTAAAACAGCTGGAAGTTGGTTGGCTAACTCAGTGCTTCACGTGTTTCTCCACAGACGCCGCAAGATCAAAATGAAGAGAGCCTCGCCGACATCTACAACTTCTGGGTGAAGTGAGTTGCTTTATTGTCTTTTTCGTTACTCTTTCAATGCTAACGTTAATTTAGTCTATATACTAATATCAATAAAACCTTTGGAAATATGGCCACGCCAGCTTTGTGGGTCACTTATTTTCCATATCAAACTCTGCCACTGCTAACACGTTGCCTAAACACTGGCCAGTGGCACTACTTGGACATAAATTTCACCCTCCTTTCCCTTCTGGGCTGCAAATTTCTGAATGACTTTCTGGTTAAAGTCGGTCATGTCAGTCACCAGGCTCTTTTCCATTGACAGCATGGCCAATGCATTCAGCCTCTCCTGGGTCATGGGGTTTCTGAGAAAGGTTTGAATTCTTTTCAAGGTTGAGAAGCACCTCTCAGCTTCCGGTGTGGTGATGAGGATCTTGAGGAGAGTGACGGTCTCTGAAAGACACACACTGTTCAAACCTGTCGCCCTGCAGCAAGG
>JAVQJF010122220.1:0-14732 GCA_036023855.1 Gadopsis marmoratus | reverse complement strand
TGCAACTCTGGACAGAAATAAATGTTGTGACATTGTAGAAGCTTATGGAAACAATGTCACAGCGAATGCAGGCTGTGATCAGAGCTAAGGGCGGTCCAACCAAATATTAGTGTGTGACTCTTTTTTTGGCCTGGCAGTGTATTTTGACATTTGTGAAACACATATATTTGCTTTCTTTGCTGAGAGTTAGATGAGAGGATTGATACCACTCTCATGTCCGTACGGTAAATATGAAGCTATATGGCCACGTGTCGTTTTTACACAAGTGTTTTTATGGATCAAACAAAGGAGAAAAGTACATGTTAATTAGAGAGCTATAGAGGTGCTGGTAGGCAGATAGCTGTTTGTATGCTAAGCTAAGCTAGCTAGCTGCTGCAGTTAGCTCCATATTTACAAATATGAGCGCGATGTCAAAATTCATGTAACTCTCGGCAAGTACACATATTATAAGATGTTGAAATATTAGTTTAACGAACTGAAGCAGGTTTTTGTTGTGTCAGTGTGTGTTCTGTCCTTACTGATTGTTTGTGGGTGTAAATATGTGCAGCTGTATGAATGTGAACATCGTTCTACTGGAAACAAACACAGGTTCAGCAAAAGCCCAAATAACCAAAACAAAACCCCCACACAATAAAAGCAGTATTGCCGGTGTGATTGCAATCAGAGCAGCATCCCGTGACTGTGAGGGGGGGGGGGTGATCCACGTCCAGCTGCAGGACAGATCAGACTGGGTCATGTGATTTTCATTACAGCGCCTTGGGGAAGAGTTCAACGCAGAGGGCTCTAAGGTAAAAGCATTTTTAAACTATTTGAATTTGAGTGGATTTTTGAGGTTTCTGTATGTAAGATTCTGCATCTCTTCGGCTTCGTGTGCACGACATGTTGGATGTGTTGTTAGCAGTAACTCTCTGTCGACGTGTCAATGGACAGACAGGCTTCCATCACCACATTACAGCTGGACGACAGATGTTGCAGAGAAACACTGTTGTCAGGGTATAAAGGTCAACTATAAATACTTAAAATTTATAGTTAAAATACTACTGTAATACTGTAAGTTCCCTCTGCCACAGACAAACGTTGTCATAGCCACTGCTGAGAAACCAGCCACCAACCAAGTAAAACTAAAGCAGTAATAATAGTGTGTTTAAATCCATTTTTCATCTATTGTTGCTCCGTCGCCACACAGGGAGTGGAGCTCGCCTCAGCATGTACATTGCTGTTATTATTCATTTATAGAGTCCTGATTCTGTCGTGTATATGAGTCAGTCAAGTGGAACAGGGTTGGTCTGTTAAGCTCTTGTAGGAGTGGTTTGCATTTAGCGCGTGGAGACTCTTAAAGATGCCTTTTAATCTTTTAGTTTGTGCCATTTTCTCATTTGTTTTAACACAATTTGTCTCTTCTTCAAATTTCATTGCACAAAACTAAATTTTAACATTTACTTTTCAGCTGTATTATTTTCTGCTAGTGCAGCTTTGGCTGATTTCTACGGCATGTACCTTTATAACATCTGCCTAGTGATGCATTTGTCACTTGAAAATTTTCTTTTTCTGTGTTTCAGAGAGATCAAACACACACACACACTCCTTCCTTGGTTAGAGCACTTTAGAGGATCTGTCTCCATCAAAGGGCTGATCCTGAGGGAACTCAAGTTATTTTTTGCTTCTTTTAAAAGTAGCAGCTTCATGTATTTATTCAGGGAGGCCAACACTAAATGACAGCGTGTTCTCTTCCCCTGCTGTTCATAAAACAAGTCCACCTGTTCCAGTTGCTGTGTTAGTGAAATATGTGAATAATACTTACACTGCAAATAGACAATAGTCGCACGCATATGAGCGCTGAGTGAAATTCTCTGTCACAGTGTATGTTATTTGTAATGGTGAAAAATCTGAATAAATTGAATGGTGTGATGAGTATGAAAATGATGTGCGTCATGTGCTATAACCTTCACAGCCACCAGAGCTTAGCCCAGATGAACACCTATGGGAGATTTAGGAGCATCTTGTTAGACCATCACATCATTGAAATAACAAATGAGGGAGCATCTTTTGGAAGGATGGTATTCATCCCTGCAGCAGAGCTCCAGTGGGAACAAAGCCAAAGAACACCGAAGCTGTTCTGGAGCTTCACGATGGCCCAACACCTTAGTGATGGCCTTCAGTTTGTCACCCAGCCTGATGGGGGAAATCTTCCTTATGGACAGCCGTGTTGGTCAGTCGGTTGGCTCGTCTGCCTCTTTGGTCCTGACTAAAATATTTCAACAACTGTAAAAAGGATTGTCCTTGGTAGAGATATTCATGGTCCCCATAGGATGAATCCCACAGACTGTAGTGATCCACTGACGTGTCATTGCTGTTCATCAGGTTCACATTTGTGCTTTTGAGTGTAATGTCTTGACATCTAGTGACTCGATTGCCATGAAATTTGGCACAGGCATTCATGTTCCCCTCAGGATACATTGTGATCCCATAACTTTATACGTAGCGCCATGATCTGGTATACGTTTGTCCAACACTTTGGATTATGACCATATCCCATAATACCTGCAGAACTAATTCCCATCAACTTCAGCTGTACTTTTTTAGCGCTAATTACCAAATGTTAGTATGCTAACATGCTAAACTAAGGTGACCATGGTAAACACTATCTGATAAACAGTATGTTAGCATGCTAATGTTATCTAAATATCAAGGTACTTCAGACGGATCCAAAACTCCTATAAATCCAATATTGGCAATATTCAGAAACATAATATATAAAATACATAAAATATGTGCTTTGCTATGTTCCTGCCAATCATTCTGACAGTTTTACTCAACATTACTTGTGTTATTTTTGGATGAAAAGATCGCTTATTGTATTAAAAAGCTTATTCAGAGTGTCATCAAACCTGCCAGGTGTCCCACATAGTTTGTTAGTATTAAATTGAAGTAGCACACTACAAGTTACTGTCATAATCACTATTTCTATTCATTTCTAATAGTCTGACACCATCTTACATAGTAACAATCTTTTTAAGTATTGTGTCAGGTGCAAAAGGTGTCATTGGTGTGCCACAGTAGAGACTCTGTGGCACACTAAAGAAAAATCTAACTCAATGTTTATTTACTAGCATTTGCCGGGCCCTTCGACCATATCTTACGGTCTTCATCTCTGATATAGTTAGATAGTAAATTAAGCTTGATTTAAGTTTTTCAAACTACTATTTCAAAGGTCGAGAATGAACTTCCAGTTTTCTGTTTTGTCTCAGTGTGCAGAGGAAAAGGCAACGCTGCCAGCATTCGCCTCTCTTCTCCAACAGGGAGCAGCAGTGTGCACGTCTACCATGACTACCAGAAGGTGGCTTTTAAGGTATATCCTGGGAATGGTCACGCTACAGAAAACAGTTCTCACACCAGGAGAAACCAGGTCACCAGCCGAGATGGTACAGGCAAGATGTCCTCTGTTCCAGACATCATCTCTAACAGCCAGGACCAGACGCACAGCATGAAAGGCCAGAGCGTTGGCAGGAACTCCACGTGGATGATGGATTCAGGGCCGGAGGACAACTCCACAGACCCACACGAGACACTGACAGAGACTTCAACTCTGACGTTTGTGGATGCTCGCACCATGGAGGAATCAGCAGAGAACCACAGCCTCCACGAGGTGGGCATGGATTACCTCAAGGAGTTTGTGCTGATAGATGATGATGATGATGGAGACATGTCACTAAGAGAGAAAACGGTGACAGACCTGTCCGTCATGGACGGGAAAGCTGCTGAGCTGGTGTGCGGGAGGCTGTTGTCCACCTCTAGTGGCTCATTGTCAGAGTGTAAGGGGGACGCTCCGGATCCTGCAGCGCCTCCACCTGAGGAAGTTGAGAATGCACGTGAAAAGAAACACTGCTGTTTGTGCACTGTTTTATGACCAAGCAGCACATGAAGGATCATAGTCTTGGACCCTGCAGCAGTTTGTGTGTCCAAAACACTGCCACAGACTGGGATTATACATGTGTTCCTGTGGAGGCACAGAGCACAGGCATGCTGACACACACAGTATGTAACTTTTCTTTTATTCAACTTTTCTGCCACTGATTTTACGGAACGGGCAGAAATATCTTTGTCTCAGCCACTAATGTGTTTTTGTAAGACTCCTTATATACGTAATTAGGACATGTATGTATAGAGTGGAGGTGTATGGTATCTGTTTGATTTACATGTAAGGAATTTGACCATGCAGGTTAAAATAATCATTTTCAACTTTAACAAACGTATCTTTTATCTCTATTATAACATTTTCATACTAAGAAATGCATGTTCCTGTAATATTTGCTCTGAATGGCAGACTTTGTGATAACTACGCAGAAGGTCTAGAAAGATCAGGCGCTCACAACAAATAAAGATATCTTCAATAATCAATTACTTTCTCTATATACACACTTTGTTTGGTCAACCACAGTTGTACTGCATCATCATTATACCAAAGGTACTATGCATCGAGTGGTTTTGGCTCAGGTTGCGCTGGATCCTGTGGAGTCTTTGCCTTCTAGTACTGTAAAGCTCTGGGACAATGTCTTTACAAGTGGGTCCCCATTTTGCACATGGGAACACACGCATGCATGCGGGCGACGTACGACAAAGTGCTGCGTATGGTGTCACGCGGCTCCACTGATCGACAGTAGGGGGCAGTGAAGAAGGCTGACGATAGCACACATGGATGTTGAAAACAAAACCGGCTTTACAGGCTTTTTATGGGGAGGGACAGGGACAGTGTGTTCAGGTGAGTAACATTATATGTCAATATAACATCAGCTGGTGAAGGCAGGTCTGCATGTCCATGGGATTCTGCTCTGTAGTGGCATCACTGAACAACAACACGAAGTATAGTGTTACTTCAGGCAGAGCTGAACAGAGTCGTGCTGTTTCATTCATGCTTCACAGTCATTGGCTCGTTCACAGCTGTGTGGAAACCAGCTGATAAGTAACATCCAATTATATTCACACAGTAGAAATGATGTGTTGATGAACCCCCCCAAAGAGCAGCATTTTCCATACATCAAGTCCTTCACGCAAGTGTTGTTGACTGAACTTGTGGTTTTGCGGTTCCTTATTGGACAGGATAGCAAGAATGGAAATAGACACCAAGTGACTAAGAAAATAAAGTAGAAAAGAAGTGCACTACTGCTGTTTCACTACTCGTGGACATGCAGTGCATTAATACCACCACCACGAGTGTTTGGGCCCAGAGATGACAACAAGATTTTAAAAACTGGTTCAATAACCATAACTTCCTGCTGAGTTGGGTTAATCAGTCCAGTCCAGGCACTGGTGTGAGGCGGTATCATGTTGGTTTGAGTGACAGGAAGACCCCAACAAGGACCCTGCTGGGCCCAAAGATAGTAGCTCACTAGACTTATCTCCCCCAACTGCCACCCCCTCAGCACCCAGGACAGACCGTGTGGTAGGACCAGGGGGGTGTTGGGTCCATTCACATGAAACACCACTTATACATTGATGGATTACAATAAACAATCAATTGAGCCACCGTTAGTTTATATGGCTCACAAGCTACTTTAAATACACTGGACAAAGTGTAAGCTGCACCATGATATTAATGAAATGTTTGGTCTACGACAGAAGTGCCAGACTTTAAAGGCCCTTACTGGCTATAATGTTGTTGCATACGAATGATGCAGTTAATGTCCTTCTAAAAGACGCGGTCACAGAATGAAGGCAGGTTCGTTAGGCCAAATATAGCCGTTATCAGTCACCGCAGCATGTGTGCACTTCAACAGAGCGTATCAGCAGCACATGTGACCTGTAACTGAACGTGTCAGAGAATGACAGATGAAGCCACAAAACCACCAGCAGCAAGACGACCATTGAGAAAAGAAGAATGTGTCAGTGACCTCAGCTCACCCACTCACAGCGTCCTCTCAGTCCTGGTTATCAAACCCGCTCAGTCGTCAGGGTCCACAGGACGGAAGTAAAACACACAGAAAGGGAAGATGAGTATGAGGAGGTTCTGGTGAAGTGAAGAGACGACAGAGAGACTTGGCAGGGTGAGGATGGATGAGAGAAACGGAACAATGATGGTGGTTTTCCTGCTGTGTGTCACTGCAGGTGAGAACACTGATGACAAGTGTTTGTCCATCTTTCACATTTGGTGATTAAACAACATGTGTATTTGTAAATTCTTCATGTGTCACTGAGAAAGGTGTTGATGCATCTTCCCATCCTGTCAGAAATCCCAGCAGAAGGTCACGTTCTGGACGTGTGCGCCACCTGCCACACCAACGCCACATGTGACGACAAGCCAGACGCCTCCGGCAAAGTTTGTAACTGCAAGTATGGGTTTGTTGGAAATGGGAGAACCTTCTGTCAAGGTAGGAAGAGGTTTTGTGCGTGTTTGTGTATTCATCATGTGAAGTTAAATGAAGTCTCTTCATCACAAACGCGATGCATTTTCTAATGAGGGAAAACCTACTGCAACAGCAAACTGCAGTCGGAGTTTAAATACTGAATTCAAAGTTTAAAAAGGGTGCTCTAACTGATATTTTTATATTAACAATGAATCAAATGAGAAATGTAAGTGGGACGTGAGAGGTGTTAATAGTGACAAACCCAGAACGTTCCTTTCTTTAGTGTCTTTCAGCTCTTTGCTTGGATCTTACCACTTGCAGCTTTACAGTTTCAGTGTCACCGCTCTCGTCAGCATCGTTTCCAGCAGCACAACACACTCCGTCTCTTCTATGTTGAAGTCTAATAAATATTTCTTCTTCCAGATAAAGATGAGTGTCAGATAGGAGCCAGTAAGATCTGTGGGCAGCACACCACCTGCCACAACACATATGGCAGCTACTACTGTACCTGCCTGGCTGGCTACAGCCCTTCTAACAACATGGCCATCTTCATCCCAAACGATGGAACCCACTGCCAGGGTGAGTTTAGGCCGGACCTGGGCCGTTGTTACAGGGCTGTTAATAAAAATACACATAAGGGAATAGGCCAAAAACTGTAAAGTGTAAAAGGTATGTAAACCTTTTTCTGTTTGTTTGATGTAAATCCACATGTTCTGTCTTATTATCACCTGTGAAGCTCCTTGAACTGCACTCACCTGTATGAAACGTGCTGTACTAATAAAGTTTGATTGAATGATTGATTGATAACTACGTGTATAGTCACACATAAGAGATTTAAAAATGCAGGCTAAAAATGAGAAATGACAACATAAATGAAATAGTCATACAGACGATATGGATACAATACTGTATAATAATGTTACACATTTACTGTTTCAGTCCCTTTTAAATCATTTGGTTTCAATCCTAATATATCGAAGACTAATATCACAAGTACTCACAGAGCATACTGTATTAAAAGCTCAAGTATTTACTTCAGAGAAGTCATCAAATCTCTTAAACCAAATCAGTTCAGTGCAGACTGAAGACAGGACTGAAGCTGGGCTACAGTCTGGACGGTTACCGGTTAAACAAGCCTTACAAAGTGTGTGACATCATGGTTTTTACGTCACACTGTGGCTGTGCAGACATTGATGAGTGCAGGATCGCAGGCCTGTGTGGAGAGGGGGGTCGATGCAGGAATCTTGAGGGCAGCTTTGACTGCAGCTGCCAGCTGGGATACCAAGTCCACAACGGAACAGAGCCCTTCGACCCTCACAGAGACAGCACTTCCTGCAAAGGTAAAACTGCATTCATGGGATTTGGATAAGCATGCTGACACTTTGAGTCTATAGTAAAACCTGCTTATAATTAGTGTGTAGTATGATTTTGGTATTTTAACAAAAGTAAGGGCCAGTACTATAGATAGACTTTCAAACGCTTTAAAAAACAATAGATTCCTGCTGTCTCTTCCGTCTGTGCTGCTCCAAACAAAGATGCACCTGGAGAAGACAGTGTAACCCAGCTCTGCTTCGATTGTGTCAGTTTGGTCCCGGCTGGTATAATAGCGAGTGTCCTTCCTGAATGTGAAGTCTTTTGAGGGAGCTTTGGTTGTTCTGCTCCCTCTCAGTGGTTGACTGCGGCCGGCCGGCTGCAGGGGAGGACACCGTGCTGCTGTCACTCTCAGCGACCACGTACGGCAGCGTGGCCATGTTTGCCTGTGATGAAGGCTTTGTGTGGAGCAGTGGAGACAACAGCTCCGTGTGTGGAGTAGATGGAGTGTGGAGAAGACCCACCATGGTCTGTGAAGGTAACAAAACACAAGCACCCTTTACTTTCCTCTGCAGCAGCGTACAGCAGGATCATCCACGTTACGTTCTCCGCTTGTTAGTTCTTAACAGTGTCGGCCAGATGTTTAGAAGGTAAATGTGAAACATAATAGCTCTGATGTGATCTCAAATCTATAACTCAATAAACTGTCACATTCATCTTGATAAATTGTAATGTAAAAATGGTAACAATAAGAATTTATAGTTGGATGGATTGTCATGAAATGTTTTACAGACATTCATTTTTCACTTTGGATCAATTGCAATCATTTTAGTGATGAATGACCTTTTCATCCAGCACCATCATCAGCTCAAAATATGTCCAAGACCTTCCCTTCAGCCTCAGCTGTGCTTTGTGTTTAGTGTTAATTAGCAAATGTTAGCATGCTAACACGCCACACCAAGATGGTGAACAT
This sequence comes from Gadopsis marmoratus, assembly GCA_036023855.1. Taxonomy (NCBI): domain Eukaryota; kingdom Metazoa; phylum Chordata; class Actinopteri; order Centrarchiformes; family Percichthyidae; genus Gadopsis; species Gadopsis marmoratus. The sequence continues at coordinate 6,107 of JAVQJF010122220.1, read as the reverse complement.
GGTGACATTATACCTGCTAGACATCAGCATCCTACCATTTAACATGCTAACAGTTAGCATGCTGATATTAGCATTTAGCTTAGAGCAAAGAAGCACTCACACAGCCTCACACAGAAGCACTAGTGTGGCTGTAGACTCTTAATGAATAACACCTAAAGATACAGTATGTGTTTTTAACTTTGATGATTGATGATGCTTCTTATGTCATGAATATTCAATGTTATAGAGAAATACTTTAGATTTGAAGCCAAATGTGCCGTGGCTTTAACACTGCACTAAATAAACCTTATCAATATATTAGATTTATTATATATTAGATTTATTGTCCAGCCATCATAGAATAATGTAATACCAGCTGGTTGCAGCCTCATTGGGACTCACACACAGTATTCATGTTTATCAGTGCAACTAAACTGGAGAAGCAGAAGAGGTAAAGGGGATGAAGGTGAGAGCGTGTATGTCGCCCTTCCTTAATGTCTTAAATGTGGTTTAATGCATCCATTGAAAATCGACCTCAGAATACCATGTAGGCAGTTATTAGTGCTCATAAAAACAGAGCAAGCATGATGAAGGATAGGTTCATAGTGTGTCTAGAAACCATAAGACTGTGGATTTTGTCCTCCATCACCTCCACTGGAATCACATGATGAAGAGATCTCGTCACAGCCAGCATGAACAGGAGGAGTGATTGCAGCGAGGGAAAGCTGTTGCAGTGTTCACATGGGCAGCTGACTATTGTTTTCAGAAGGGACGATAATATACTGCAGGAGTTTTTAACATGTTTCAGGAGCACAGCGTTCATGACACTGAGTTCCAGTGAAAACGGTTTCATGCAGCATGTCACTGCTTTGGCTCTCAGATGTTGACTGTGGCTCTCCCCCTGCCCTCCCTCACTCCAACATGCTGTGGAATAAGAGGACAAGGATGGGCACTGAGGTGCTTTATCAGTGTAACCCTGGATATCATAATGCTGGAAAGGGCAATGTATCCACCTGTACTGCTGCTGGACAGTGGGAGAGACCGCAAGTGCTCTGTCAAGGTACCGTCACTGTCTAATCATGTTAGAGAACATTTTTTATGTTTGCATGTTTAAGTACCAGAATAGAGTAAAGAGTAAAGAGTAAATGTTACATGGTTTTGGTGCCTGTTATTCCCCGTAGAGACCTTGTGTGGACGTCCTCCTATAATTGAATCCACTGAGCAGGTGTGGAACAGTAATTCAACCCCTGGCAGCACAGTGCTGTATTTTTGTAAAGCAGGCTTTCATAAGAAAGGAGGACATAACGTATCGCTCTGTAATGAAAACGGTCAGTGGACCCCCCCAACTCTGTCGTGCCAAGGTAATATAAACAGCTTTCTTTGAGTTATTTCTAGTGTTTTGTCTTATTGTGTAGCTACTTTTAGACAAAAATTATCACTCGATTAAAAGTGATTTACAACAAAAAGCCTGCACACCCACACAGGCGTCTTTTCGCCTGTGCATGGCCACACAGTGACATCATGTGCGTGACTGAAGCAGGGCGTGGCCGTGCAGGCCGGACATCCTAAAGCAAACACAACTACTGCTTCTGTCACATCTATAAGAATTCAAGAGAGTCAAACCTGTATTTTATGTACTCAAAATGGTTTGTTTTTTTAGATGTTTTGAAAATCTGTATGTGTATATCATTTCCTGTGCAGAGATATCATGTGGGGATCCTCCTATACTGCCTCACACTGGACAAGTGTGGAATGGCAGCTCCACCCCTGGAAGCACAGCGACTTACTACTGTAAAATAGGATTTTATCCCAATGGAGGGAATAACATTTCATTGTGCACAATTAATGGTTACTGGACAAAACCAAACATCTCATGCAAAGGTAACAACTTGCTCCAAAATGTTTTTAATGCTGCGGTTGGTTTTGTTTCCACAGCTGTTGTCCAGAGTCATTAAATAATGCCATTTCCATCCTTGTAGAAGTTGACTGTGGTGTGCCCCCACCCACCCCTCATTCAGTCATGCTCTGGGATAATATCTCCACTGTGGGCTCTCAGGTTGCTTATCAGTGTAACTCCGGGTATCACAACGTTGGAGAGGGAAATGTGTCCGTTTGTACTGCCAGCGGAGAATGGGATGGAGCCTCTCTGCTCTGTCAAGGTGGTAATCACATTAGAGTTTTTGGTTACCTGCCTCAGATAAAAGTAATGACAATACATCATAATTTGCATGCTGTAATTGAACAGTGTGACAGTTGCTGTCATCATTCACCTGCAATTTCAACTATTGATTCAACATGTGTGCATTGTGTCCAGAAGCGCGTCTCATTGGTGTTAACATTTGTGTATGTTGAGCTACAATGACTTGCTGTCTTTTGTCATAGAAATCACTTGTCAAGAGCCTGTTTTTAAACCTCATGCTAAAATGCTGTGGGATGGCACATCACACATTGGCAGTGTGGCGTTTTACCACTGTGAGGAAGGATATTACACCAGCAACCTGAGAAACTACTCAGTATGTGAAGAGAATGGACTGTGGGAGGATATCGATCCATGGTGTGAAGGTGCAATGTTTGATGACAGATATATCGAAAAACTGCTGTTTTAATTTCAGAATATTTATAGTAATTTGCACAAATTATTTTAGGCAACAGTTTGACATTTTGGAAAATGACCATAATTTGCTCCTCAGTTATTTTTAGGGTTAGACGATAAGATCGATACCACGGTTAGCCTAGCTTAGCATAAAGAAAGGAAACAGGGGGAAACAGCTAGCCTGGCTCTGTTCAGCAGCATCCACCTAACAGTACCTTAAAAGCTCTCAGATTAACACGTTATATCCTGTTCATTTAATCCACACAAAAGCCGAAGTGTAAAACTTGTGATTTCACACGCGTTATGCACTGGATGACCTCTTGGCCTGGTGCAGTGACTTCCTGGAGTCTACGCTGGCTGCTTGACAACCTTAAGACTCTAGTCATTGCACTTGGCCAACAAATATTGCATTTGTTACCTTTGGACAGCACCATGCTAGCTGTTTCCAGATGTTGTGCTAAGATGGGCTAACTTGCTGCTAGCTGTAGCTTCATATTTACTATAGAGACGTCAGTGATATTAATCTTTGCACATATCTCCCAAAGTGTCAGACGCTTGCTTTCAAATATAAATATTGCCTAGTAAAGATACAAAAATGTCCCAACACTGTACAGTATAAACTTGCATATTCATCTGAGGATTTATTCTTTGGCTATGATGCACATACATACGTGTACAGTATGTAGACAAAATATATATAAAGAGAATTTGCTAATGTTTGTGATGCCTGTTAAGAGCACACGGTCTGTGCTAATTCATGTCTGTATGCAGAAATAAGCTGTGGTCCCCCACTAAACCTCCCCCATACTAACCTCCGGTGGGATGGCACCAGTAGCCCGGGCACTGTGGCGCTGTATGAGTGTATGGATGGATTTTACCAGGAGAGTGGAAATAATATTTCGACATGTTTACTGTCAGGAGAGTGGGGGAAGGTGTCTGTAAAGTGCAAAGGTACAGTGAGAATCTCTATACATGGAAACATGAAGCTGTTATCGATGTGTTTTTGTTCTGATATTGTTTCAGTTGTTAGGGACCCCCTGTATATTCCTGCCTGGGCTCTATGTTCTGTGCTTGTTGAGGTAAACTGAAGTGAATAATAATGTTTAGTAACTTTCATATTATCCCGAGTTGTGCTGGTAAATCTACTTATGTGGGTCCATCCACTGCTGAATGAGGAAGCACCAAATGCTGCACGTGATTTATTTGACTTCACCCACAGATATGTGTGGAATATACTGTGCTTAATAACCATGCTTACAAAGCCCCACAATACTTGCAAATCAATAAGTTAATCAATCAGTGCCATTGTTTTCCCAGCTAAATGTGGCCCCATTCCCTTCCTCGCCAACTCAGAGGTGGTGTGGCATAACCGAAGCGTTGTGACCCACCGCTGTGTGGCTGGATATCACAGCTGGAGGGGCAGCAACGTCTCAGTGTGTGGCAGCTCTGGGCTGTGGCAGAACGCTACACTGAGATGTGTAGGTGAGTAACAACATAGCAACTGAACACCACTAGCAGCATCTGTAAGGTACAATGCACAAAGTAAAAGCATATGAACAGGGATGCTGCGTTTGTGATGTTGTTGGTTTTTTATATTATGTAATGACAGATTTGGTGGACCATCACTCTCTTTTCGTTCCTGTATCTCTTACAGAAATAAAGTCACCTATCAGTCACCTCTTTGTCTTCAATGAAACATGTCTGCATTGGAAAGCAGAGAAGTATGAGGAGGATACAGAAGTTTACAAGGTAACAGGAGACGTCATCATCTCACTTTCACTGCAGTTGCTGTTTATCTTTGACTGCTTTTGTGCTTCGTAGGAAAGAGGTTCTTTCAGTCATTTCTTATTCTCTAGTTATATGTAAGTGTGTATAAACAGTTTAGCATTTACCATTCAGTTACCAAACTGTTCTATTTTTTATCTTAATCAGTGGAGGGCTTTGTGACTCTGACTGATGCCACGTTCCATGCAACCATTCCAGGTGACATATATCGGATCCAGAGACTACCAGAGGTCCTTTCATGATAAAAGGAAGCGGTTTCTGAGCTCCAAGGCTGACCGGCTGGAACTGTGTCTGAACCTGCTTCCAGTCACAAACTACAGCATCTCAGTCACTGCAGTGTCTTCCAGATTCACGGCCACCACCACCACTAACACCAGTTTACCAGGTATCGTTGCACGGCCTCAGATTTACTCTACTCTGACCAAATGTTTCCCTGGAGTTATCAGCTTTCTGGAAATATTTAGGTCTGATATAATTATATTGCCATTGATGCAGTCTGCTGTATATGTGAGCATTGCACATATTTAAACGTCTGACAGTGCCTCCAGCACCAGTTGTCTACTACAGAGAATTTGAGACTCCTGTACCAACCCTGAGGCTCCACAGATCTCCCACCACACTGGACACAATAAGGTAACACACAGAAGGCAAGAGGCAGGATATTGGACTCATATGATGGCAGAGAACAACACATTGATGTGAACTGGGAGGTCTTAATGTACATGATACAATATATCCTTTTATAAATATAAATATACATTATAAAGATAAATTATTTATGAATATAAAGATATAGATAAACAGACAGTCATGCACCTTCATGCTTCCAATGACTTAGTAATGGGTCTAATTTAGAATGCTGCTGGAATCTTTATGATTCAGTACAGTACTTGCAGCCCTGTTGGCTGCAGAGAACTCACTGTATTTAAAAACATTCATGACTCCTGGACAAATCCCTTCATGTGCTATGAGATAACTCTGTTATGATATAGTGCTATATAAATAAAATTGAATTGAATTGAATGTGCTATAGTCTCCAAATGCCAAACTAGGTGTGAGGTCATTTCAATTCAATTCAGTTTTATTCATATAGCGCCATCTCATAACACAGTTATCTCATAGCACTTGTTCATACAGAGCAGGTCCAGACCAAGTCTTTATGTACGGAGACCCAACAATTCCACCATGAGCAGCACCAGGACACAGTGGCAAGAACCAGAACCAGAACCAGGCTCTGGGTGAGAGCAGGAGGAAAGAGAACACACAGCAGCACAGTACAGTTCCACATACAGAGACATTTAGAGACAGTGTCACCATTACATAGTATGTCCACTAGGGAGCACTGGTTTTTACACTGTGAAATGTCCACTAATGTTTTAGTTTGAACCTTGGTCACACTGCAAGCTGCCTTTACATGATAAGAAATGTGTTCTTTGCTCAGGGGGGTGTAGGGTGCAGAGCTGATATCATCAAAGAGTGCTAACTTTAGCATTGGATTTAGTTAAATAGGTAAACTATATGCCTAATCTGGTATCCCCATCTGACTGCTGCCATTCCACCATGATCGGGGCATTCCTCCAGAGCTCTCTACCGCCCCCTGCATGTGTCGCTTCTGGTCACGTCACATACAGCTGTTATCAAATCAAATCAAATCAAATTTTATTTATATAGCGCTATATCATAACAAAGTTATCTCATAGCACTTGTAAATATAGAGCAAGTCCAAGCAAACTCTATATCTACAGACCCA
>JAVQJF010122193.1:0-12471 GCA_036023855.1 Gadopsis marmoratus | reverse complement strand
AAATCCAAATCCTGGTGCCAGAGTGAGAGTTAGCCTCAGTTTTGGACTCCAGTCTGCTCTAGCCTCTCTGTTTTGGCGCAGTCTGTACATTTCAGTGAGAAGAAACACCACAGGTATGCAGTACGCTGGCCACTCTGCATTACAACACACACCCAATACAAACTTGCGTCAGTGCCGAAGAACATGAGGGAAAGTTACTGCAGTAGGGAAACTTACTTGCGTCAACCTGAATAAGCAATAGCTGTATTCTAAGTATCTTTAAGGAGAAATTGATTGCATGCTATGCAATCGCAAAATAGAGTTGATGCATAGGGATGACTGATTACAAGTTACTAAATCTGTTCAGAACCTTTCTTGCAACAGTTTGTTTTTTGTGTGATTAATACCGAATCAACTCCTTTGGCACCGTTGCTAATTTTGCTAAAAAAAATTCTGTTTCATAGTCTGTCTAATTATTCCAGCACTGTTCCAGCAAGTCATTTTGTTGGGCTTCCCCCCCACCCCCCACTGAATCACAGTGAAATATTTTCTCCCGACCTTATTTATTATCTTAACTACTGAAGTGCAACCACAAGGAGGTGAGACTGACAGGCCAAAAGGTGTTGGTTCAAATTCTGTAGTAACCTAGACCACCACTAAGTTGGCAACCACAGACACACACACACACACGCATGCAAATTAGCAACATACAGGTTGATACACCCACCACTTCGACTAGCAAGGCATGAAATACTACCTCCCAACTGCCAGCACATGAATCATGGCTGTATAACATTGTTCAGGGTCCAAGGCCAGACTCTCAGCACCCTCTCTCCAATCTTTTCATCCATCCCTCCACTTCGTCAGTCCCCCCCCGTCTCATAAATGGGCCAGTCTGCTTTACCAGAAGCAGACAGGGAGCCTGGAGGAGGGACAAAACTATTATCTCGCTCAGAGCAGCAGCTCATGCAGGAGCTCCAACAAGCAGATATGCTTCTCAAACAAGCTGCTGTCGTCGCTCAGATTTCTGCTGAGCCCGTCCTTGCGCCGCCACTCTCTAAGGCTGTGTTCCACTATGGTGGTAGTTTTCAGACTTTTTCCTGCAGGGCACCAACATACCCAAACTGATTTTCTAGGCTACTGTGAGAACATGTCTGACAACATTTATCCTGTTTTAGGCAAACAAAATGCTTCCAAAAATGCAGCACTTCAGCAAAAAATAAATAAATAAATAACCCGGCATGTTTATCATTGGAGTGTATCAGCGAGATCTCCTGTTAAAGGACAGAGCTAACAATGAGCCATCAGCAGGGACACAATTACACCTATGAGGAGAAGAAGTGAGTGTAGAGGGTTGAAGATCAACACCAACAAAACAAAGGATTCAAATCAGATCATCAATCTAACCAAAAAAAAAAAAAGAGGGCAAAACAGAAGGGAAACATTTGGAAATGTTCCTCTTCCAAATTTAAGATGCGTGTTTACATGACCAAAGCATTTAATCTGAATATAACTCTTTCGACATGCGCAAAGTGGTTCCGCCCACTGTGAAGCGTCTAATCTGCCAGAAATATAACAAGAGAAGATGTTTTTATGGTTTTTTTTACAGCTTTGTTTATCTTTTCAAAATGTTGTTGTTTCAAGCCTTTCTACCATCGAGGCGTTCAACAATCTTTAAATGTTTCAAAGTCTGCAACTAAAATGTTGTATCAGCCACAGAGCAGTTTAGTCTCGTCACCTAATTTTTCCCTCAAATGGGGCAAAAATGCGCAGAAAGAATATACTCATTCCAAGAGACAAACTATCGGATTAAGTGTTTACATAGTTGTTAGGCGTGCATGCTTTCCGACTGAATGGATTATCAAAAGGTTTACACTGCCTCTCTCAACCCGGTTGAGGGGATTTCCCGAGGCCTTTTATACTGATTGGACTATTATTCCGATTGTTAGTGGATTATTAGGGTCCATGTAAATGCAGCTACTGTTAGGTACAAATCTGGGGATTAGGCAGAGACCAGTTCATTTAGTTTCTCATCGATGGGGCATCTTCTCGAGACATTGCATTCTTCATAGCATCATCTGTTATCCTAATGGAAAATACTCATCTGAGCACTCACCTGCATCGCAAATTAAAAAGGATCAAAATCAATACAGCTGAACCAGATATATCGTTTTTTTTACGCCATGCATTCTTCTTCCTAGTCAAAATCAGGCGCCTACATTTCCTACAATGCACCGTGAACGCAGACTGTGAGGCAACTGATCAGACTTCGTGCAGCTCTCTCTGGAGCCACCAGACAAAATGGCTTCCAGGATTCATTCTGTTTATGCCCGATTGTGACTAATTGTGTGTGCAAGCCGCAACACAACCTGATGTGCTCGAAGACTCAGTCTGGTCCTACTCTGCAGCCATCCAGTTTTGGTGATGACACGCTCGCTGTCGCTCGTCTACTTTGAGGTTTGATGAGTTGTGTGTTTGGTGACGCACACCTGCCCATCAGTTTCGCACTGAGTTGTTATTTGCACATGTTTTGCCGGCCTCTAAATCAGAGTAAGTATTGCTATTTTAATCTGATGTCACCCATCAACAAGGTATTTTAGCAACCGGCTGTTTTTTTTTTATGCTGTGGCTCACCATTTTTGGCCAATTCTAGAAACCCTGCGTTTGTTTAGAGGAGTTTAATTCAGCCTTTTACCTACTGGAGTGGCTGAAATTTGACTGCGCTAGTATTGCATGTATATTTTATCTGTGATTCACTGTCTGAAGGAGTAATCTGTTTACATGGATCCTGCAGAGACCAAGTGAACATGCACGGTTGTCAAAGATTTGATAAATCTTTGGATAGTTCCTGCATAAATTCACAGCGAAACACTGTTAAGCTCTTCGAATTTGTTCAGAAAACTGGAAATCTGACCATCGCCACCACGCAGCGACTGGCCAGGTGTGCAGAGGTAAGAAAGTAAGCAGGATTTGAACCCCTCGCTCAAGCTCTCTTTCTTCACACAACTACTTTTTACATGTAAAACACCACGAATGCCTTTAAGGGGACAATGTTGTTATTATAATCTGATTAACTAGAGGTTATTCGCATGAATATTCATGATGGATATAATGTGATATTTTCGAGGGAGGTTGGCTTGCCACAAGTTTTTAGTTCGATTCTTTTCTTTCACATTTGAACATTTTTGCGTTGTTCAAATCTCAACAGAATCACTACATAGAGGTAAAAGAAGAAAAACTCTTTTCTTTTTGCTGTACGTTTCCTTCATTTTCCAAAGACAGCTGTGTTATGCGCTTCTTCAGAGTTTGCTTTTCTTTCACAGTAAAAGTGCCATTAGACAAGCTAACAAGGCTACCAAAGAGTAGCCTGCTGACAACTCCGGCCTTGCAGTTTGTTGTAGTCGCCCACACCAACAACCTTTTGCCCTGCCTTTATCAACTATTTTGGCATTAGACGTGTTCGAACGACTCTTCGTAGATACTAGTTCACGTAAAGCATACTGAACCCTTTACAAGGCAGCTGCATTGCTGTGTTGTGACAGCATCCGCCTGTAGTTTCTTCCATCTACCAGGCAGACTCTCAGTTTCTGCCTCATTACCCCTCATTAACGGCCTAAAGCCAGCAGAAGTGGGGGAGTCAGGGCAGGAGGTTGATTGAGGCCCGCTGGGGTCCTCTGCAGGGTGTGAGAGATCAAACTGGACCAACGGCAAACTGTAGCATCAAAATGCCACAGAACCTAACTTTGTTTGTTGTAATGGATGGCGTTTTAATAGGAAACAGATCAACATTGTCTTATTTGTGGAAGCACAGGTGGCAAATATGCAATACATCCATCATCTTTCCACTCTCAAGCCACGCAGCTGCCAATGAGAAACATTCTTGGCAAGGCGCTGTCACATAAATAGGATGGCTTTTCCAGGAAAGCTCCTAAGAATTGTAAACTAGATGTCTGGATTGTAATTTTCTTTTCACCCGAGAATCAATAGATTCTGCAGCGTTCCTGACTGAACCTGCTGAAGCGTGCTTCTCAGCCTAATGGACCCGCAAGCTCCCATCTGTTAGTGAAAGAGATCTCAGCGGGTCTTCTCCCCTCTCCGCGTCCAAACACAGGATACTGAGCCCAGACAAAAATGTGATGACTTTTATTGGAATTCCAAGAGTTGGCTGGAAAACAAGTGCAGGACAAGCACATGGCCATTAACCTTCGACTTCAGGGAGCAGCAAAACAGTTTCACAAGCAAAATGTTACAAGATGTTCCGTCACTGTGTTGCATTGTTTTCTGTGTCGTAACTTCGCTGTGTCCAATTCAAACAGGGCTCCTTTATTAAAAAGCAAGATTAGTCGGTCAGCAGGCCGTCTTTGGGCATAACTCCGATTTCCCTGTATTATAAAGCTGGCTAACTTTTAACCATGGTAGATAAACATGGTAACCTATGCTGCTCAGTAGCCTGCCTACTGACCAATCAGGCTGCAGGAAAAAATTGACATCATGCCTGCAGGAGCCTGACACGCACAAATGGCATTGATTTTACAACGATGCGACGAATAATAAAGAGCGATAGAAATACAGATTAGCAGGATCACGTTGCGCACCATGATAGTTATGTCAGAGATCGAAGAATCCTCCACTCTGGGTTTGAAACTGGACATCTGACAGAGAGCTAGTTCAGCGCACTCGCAGCCTAATTGTTGGCGATTGTGTCTGCGTATTGTCACACAAGGTCAGTTCACCCAGTAAATTATGAATGCAGCTTTTTCATTAAGAACTCACTGAAGGAACTGTTGAACTTGTTGACCATGGAGAGGCCTGTATCAGTCCTCCAAGACTTTGATGGTGAACTCAATGGACCCTGAGACAGCTAAAAAATAATCAGTAATTGTAAATGTAACCATATGCTTGCAGCAAAATTAACAGTACTAACTTTTGTATTGTTTTGCTAAATTGACTAATTGTCTTTGTCCTATGGGGACAACTCCATTCTAGTTTTGTGATTATATTGCACGTATTCTACCTCGCTGAATGGAACCTCTTGCAGTCTTAATGATTACATTTTCTTCATGGAAGAACTCAGAGTTACACAGACACAGAGTTGAGAGCCAGTCGATAACCAGTTTTCCTACCAGTTATCCGGGATCGCCAGCCTGAGGCTCGGTGAAGCCAAAGAGGCTGACTAAGCTCAACTTGCGATGCATTTTTTTTGACATCGTCTCACCTGCACGTATGAACATGCCATCTCAGGTAACAGGGCATTGCTGTGATAGTTCAGTATAATTTGACCGATTACCACCTGTGATGCAACCGTGACATAATTAAGTCCTGTTGCATTTAGAGAGGCCCAGTCGAGGTTTGATTATTTATACAGGAGGCACAAAACTGAACCTGTCCAGAGAGGAGCTGCTTCATTTCAGGTGAGTCCCCTTCTTACAGTCTGCATCTATTTGTACTAAAGCATTGCTCTGGAAAGCTACATGCTTAACTCTGGCGGCCTACAGCTTTGTAGAAGTTCTCTGAAGGTGCTTATTTCCTTTTCACCTTTGTACATCACAGACCGCCCAGCGTGCTGCAACACACAAACCATTCCCCATTCATTTTCCTCCGAGCTGCATTAAAACACCCCGCGCTGGCGCATTACGAAACGCTGCTCCTCAGCAAGATGGAATATCCCTCGGTGATCAGACTAATGTGTTGTTGTCTGCTGCTCCCTCTCTCCTCTCCGTCTCCTCCCGAGGCTCCTCTCTGTGTAAATTATGAATGCCTTCTCCCGGAGATGGCTTTAACCAGAGTGTGGGTATTTAACTGAGCATTTAAAACATTAGCCAGATACTTGGAGCGTCATGCCATCAGTGACAGAGAAGGACAGTTTGAAGAAGGGAAACAGGGAAAAGGAGGCAGAGACGGGGAGAGGGATTAGACATAGGAAATACGTTGCGGTCTCTCTTAAAATGGTGAAAGCAGGAAAGAAAACATGTTCCCTCTGACCACACAAGGCTTTGATGGCACTTGATGAACTCTTGTGTGTGGGTGTGGGATGGAGTCAGAGACAGGGTGGGAGAGAGAGGTAGGCACCACAAGGACTTTTGCCAAATTAATCGCCCACATGGCTTAAATCAATGTGTTGTTTGGCGGCAGCTTTCGTTCATCGGTCTGCTCTTCACTGTGCTGACTAACACGACCCCTCCACAGCAGTAGTCTGCAGGGAGACAATCTCTGCACTAATTTCTTGACATTTTCTTTTCAGGCTTTCCAGATTTCTATTAGCCGTCAGCCAGAGCTCTCTTACAGTCTTTGTGCTCGTTTACTGTAATAAATGCTAAAAGTGAAATGGCAGTTAAGGCGTCTTTAGCGTCAGTAACATGACATATTTCCAACATGACGTACTTTGTATTAACCAAAAGTAGGTGCATAACTTGAGTTGTAGGCATTGAGTCTATGGAGACTCAATGCCTACAAGGCCACCAGCTAGTCTGCTGTTTGTTGCTCTGCAGTTTGCGTACAGAGGGTTTATCAGAGCCTTATTGCTGTCTCCTGTAGAGCTGAGGGGAACTGCAGAGGCGGCTGATAATTCTCTGTAGGTTTGTCACTACCAGAGACACCTTAGTCGTTAATGTGAAAGTATTGGTTAGTGCAGTTTTAAATATAGACATTTGAAATTATACAGCCTTTGGCAAGGATCTATAACAACCAAGGACTCATTTGCAGCACTTTGTGTGCTGCTTCCACTTGTTGCCTCCGGCGTGACAGATGCCTCACTGCTGCTCTGTGATGTAATGAGACACAAAACCCAGTTTGTTTGAACAAAACTCTGCAAACAGGAAGACCTATGAATCAGCAAATAACATAACTTGTCACAGATGTGCTGGTGGGCAGGTTTGATGGTCGATTAATTAGAGGCCATAAAAAGCCAGTTCCTGTAGGTTTTAGGGAGGAGGGGTCATTGTTGTAATGGGATCAACCTCTCCACGGAGCTGGTCGAATTACTTGAATGTGGCTTGTTAATCTGATTTGGGTGTGTCTGGCCTCAGCATGAGTCTCCCAAGCGACCTCTGCACTTATCACAACTACTGTAAAGAGCCTGCATAACTTTTCATTTTGTCCGATTGTCCTGCATCTACAGTAGGTAACCGATATTCCATAATTCCCCCTTGACCTCTCCACTTAAGAGTACTCCTCAAGTAAACATAGTAATCAGGTTTCCTGGCCCTCAACTGAGCCTAATTGAAGATACTTCAACTGAGAACTAAATTGTGTAAGTGGGATTTAGTTAGTGCCTGGCCTAATTAAAGTTCTGGAAATGACCTCCAAAGTTCCGTGTGGCATTAATCAGCTAAGACACCTCATCAGCCACCAGAGAAAGGTCTGCAAGAGCCTGCACCCACGCGGCATTAAGTCAGTGTGTGTGTGTGTGTGTGCTGTGATACCGATTTCCTGGTCTTTAACCCCCCGGCACAGCTCTGACAGGATCAGCCACACTGTGGCTCTATTGACAGTCCTAATCCTACCTCCGTGTTCAGACCTCCATCGCCTGCCACCATTCTGATACTGCACATGGTCCTCATTTCCCCCGACATGTGGTCCACGCACAGGGACCCGAGTTGTTTTTAAGAGTTACACCCCCATCATCCCCTAGCTCGAGAGGCCAAACTGGCTTTCGCTCACCTCCTGCTCCCACCCTCTGCAAATGTTTGCCTGGATCTGCGGCGGTAATGCATGCAAGTTTTGATTAAAGCACTCCCTTATGTTTTTTGGCTGAGAGCTGCTCAACCATTAACGCCTGTGCCATGAACAAATGGATTGTGTGCCAGTGCCAGGGCCCGGCCTCTCAGCCTGCGCCGACTCTCCTCCATTCAGCCACTCATTCTCTGCACACTTTCGTGCGTCTTAATGTACTTCATGCTTCCCTTTGACCTCTGCGTCCATATGTTCGCTTTGACAACGTTTGAGATATTTAGCACTTCTTTTGCCATTAGCAGTTAATTCAAGAAGAGTCTTGTACTGAGCAAAATACCCCAGAACCCAGAGATGGCTTTGCCCGGATATTTCAGAATATGACCCATATATGATGAAATACGTGTTGGATACGCTCATTGTAAAATGTCATATCACAATAATGCAGTTAAGATATTTTTCCGATATGACCGATGCCGTATTCTTCTTCTGGTGTCAGCATATCACAGGATACTACTGAAATGTCTTACCTCATATGTTAATATCTGGAAAGAGATACGTATCCGTGGATGGAAACTTTAAGACACATTCAAGGATATGATTCAAATCTCATTAAGATTACTGTAAATACTCTGGTTTTAACTCATGTTTGGATTAAATCGATCTCCGGGCTCGGAGCACATTGATACTATTAACATATGGAGTTGATATATTTGGTTTTTCTTTTTGGCTTGTAGTTTTTCATTTCTTTTGTAAACATTCTTCATCTTTGGCCAGCATTATACAGAAGGAAACAACTAATAGGCATATGTATGATTTCTTAAAATATAATTCCAACAGGAAGATTACGAGGATGCTCACCGTTTGTGACTCATATCCTGATCTAATCTGTCTCTGGACTGGAACCACTTTGATTCCACTGGAATTCGCATTTCAGATATGACCTGTAGTCATATTTTGAAGCACACAAAAAAGTAGTTTCTTGTAAAATGCTTGTATGTCTTGATTCATATAAATTAATGTCTATCCATAGGATGGTGCCTTCATATGTTTAATAACCTTATAGTGAATATTCCATGATATGATTAAATCCAACCAAATGCTATAACTCAATAAATAGTCACTTTAACCCAAACCACGATATTTCCATCATTTCTGTGCCTAACCAAACCAAACCTTAGCCATAACATTGTGGCATCATAAAACAGATTTCACAAAGGGAGGGAGGGTTATGTAAGCTTTTCCTTTTGATAAAAGGAAAGTGGTCTAAAGTTTATGGGAGAGCAACGGAGGGTGTTGATTTTTTCCATGTACCAGATTTAAATTGTATTGAATCCGTTCCTTGCAGGATTTAGTGTAAAAACAAGATTGAATGGAAACATCAAAATTGTGAAAGCATGCCTTTTGTGTGCACCATGGATTCCACCAGCGTCTCTGTAATAACAGGTCTGTTACCTCCCATAAAGTTTTAGTTAATAGGGAAATTGAAAAGAAGGTATTGCTTTTTAAAACAAACAGCCCCCCAGCCCAATAATTTTTGCACAGTCCCTAAACTGTAGGGATTTGTAGTATGTAGCATCTTTAAATTAATCTATTTTATAACATGTTGCACTTTGTACATCTGTCCAGTTTAGTTGCCGACACACCTCACAAACACAATCTGTCTTTCTACCTTCCAGAATCTCCTTTGTGCCCTGGTGCTTGGTGCACTCGTTCTGTCTTATCACATTTTCACACAGTCCCCTCTGCAGCTTTGACAATTTTGAAATGCTGCCTTTGTTCGAAGTGCTTGAACAGAGAAAATGAGAGGAACGAGGCCTCAGAGAATTGCAGTACCATCAGCGTTAATGCAGTCGCTCGCCATCTGCTGCTGAAAGCTGTGATGCATGCCAAGGAGGCACTGGGCACCGCGCAAGTAACCCACTACCCTGAAAGTTACATATAGTTGTGTTTATGTGTGAGAGCTTACACCCCTGCTCCGCTCAGTGAAATCGTGTCCAGCATAAACAGACCAAATGAGAGGCGGGAAGTCATCAGCTTAACCCAGCAGTGAGCGCTTCATAGTTTAAAGCACCTTTTCCATCCATCTGAGGCTGCCGTTAACTACGAATGATGTACAATTTCCTGGATATAGTTTTCCTCCAGGCAATCTCCTGTTTTCTACATGTCCGGCCTGTCATTGAGCTTTCCAGCTACTGTATAACTGATGCCACGCTTTGCTCCTCTGGCGTTTAAGATTAAGGAGAAGTGAGAGGAGCTAGATTGATAGGAATGATTTGTGATTTCATTGGCAGTGTTTCTGCAAGTGAGGGACTAGAGGGATGAAGAAATGCTCTTCGAGCGCTACCTTAACAGGACTTCTTAGATTTCTTTTTCTTGCTTTCATGCGTGACACAGATTTATAAAGAGGGTGCTGCTAATATGTTATGTCACAGGAGACGTAGGAAAAACTGGAGCAAAGTGTTTCCACAGCTGGAATAATGCTGGGGCTCGACGAGGTGCATTGTGGCCCCCACCACAGGATCCACGATCAGTCATTAAGTAGATGTGCCAATCATACGTTTAGCTCTGTGCCAATCACGGATTTGATCTCCTGCCCTCATTCCTATCTTTTTCTTTTTAACATAAAGCTATAAGAAGCCCTAATCGTCAATGCTCTTCAGAACCAATGGTGCCCATCCAAGAGATTGCAAGATAAATCGGAGGACTTTTACGGTATCACTTTACTATAACACCCTCTGCTCAGCATTTCTAATCAGCATGTAAAGACACACATTTTATTGTAAGCAGATATAAGGACATTTTTAGGTGTTAGAAAAAGAGTTAATTAATAATTAACACAGTATAACATGGCTGCAATTATATTTACTAATATATACACACACACGAACAAATCAATATCTCGTAGAGAATGTTTCATGAGGAAACGCCACCGATATGATCTACAATATAAAGTACACAAGTCAATGCTTACTTAAATTGTAGCAGTAAAAAGATAGTATGCTATTGAAAGTGCTGAGTGTAGCACAAACAATTAATGTTAAACACCACATTAGCTTTTGGGACCAAACTTGTATAAAACAGAGGCAGCTGCGCTTGAGTCAGCACTAAAGGCTCCGCTCTTTATCTTTGGTCTAAGTATTTACAAAGTTCTGTTATTGATTGGGAGGAGAGTGCTGTCTGCACAGGCTGGAGCGGAGAAGTCGGAGTGAGTGGCTCAGACCTGAAAGGTCACTGTTGACAAATTAGTTTGCGGACGGGTCAGTGAAAAGGTCAGGGGTCAAGTTTGTGCAAACACAAACTCACCGTGACGCGGATACCGTCAGCTGTTGTAGCCTCATATTTCTATGGGCTTTTCTTTACGACATGTTTTAAAAAGGAACAACAGAGCAACAATATCAATTTGGTCAATTCTTGTTTTCTGCCATTTCTTACTTATTCCTCACACCCCTTCCGCATCATAGGCCCTCAGCAAGGGACCTCCAGGGTTCTCATCATTAGCGTCCTGTTCTTTTTTGTATTTGGATACTTCCATTAGTACAATTGATGCAGTACATTTTGTACACTATGTACTTATTTGTAGTGTCTTTTTCTTGTTAATGGCGACCAAAGGCATTATTGCTTACTTGACTTTTCAGTTGAGTTTTATTCAAAACGAACATGATTTAACTTTTAACTGTAACATTCGCAATCGCGGCCACCAGTTTCATAGCTCGGTGGTCCCTTGGTTCTCACTGAGGGTGAGAAGTGTGCAGCGTAGGCCTGCTCACGGCGCACTGCATTTTGCCATATACGTCACGTGAAGTCACTTATGCACAAACAATGCAGATCCGCCGTGGGCTGTCCAATAAAAGACAGAGAATAAGCTGCGTGGAGTGTTACACTTTATATTCGTGCTTCGTCACCGATTACGTATATCCTTCCCAGCCCACACACATTAATCAGAACTTGGTTGTGTGGTTAGTTTTCATGCGTGTACACACAGCTGTCCAGCTACTTTGTCCCAGTCCTTTCGCTAGTGTGGTGAGTCACGTGTGTGTGTGTGTGTGTGTGTGTGTGTGTGTGTGTGTGTGTGTGTGTGTGTGTGTGTGCCGGCAGTCTTTATAAACTTCTCAGCCTCCTGATCAGCTGAGGAGTGTGTGTACATAATCACGCCTGAGTGGCTCGGAGCACCTGACTGACAGCTGACAGCCAATAACCAACTGATGGACCGATCTGTCATTGTGAACCAGAAAGATGGGCCTTTTTAACACACTCTAAATAGCATAGTGCAAGTGTGAAAGAACGTGAATTCAGACACAGCTCAGCAGTGGTGTGCGATACTACAAAATTTGGTATCGATCCGATACCAAGTAAATACAGGGCCAGTATTGCCGATACCAATATTTTTTACTTATAAAACCATGATTTATGAGGTGAATGAATCATCAGTATTCTAAATCTGGGGGAAAAATTATTACCACTAAATTATTAAAGTGTTTGTTATCTCATTAAAAATACAACATGAGTGTCAATGGAAATTGACACTCATTAATTTTCGTGCCCTCACGAAAATTAATGTGGAGTCGGTGTGCACATACGCAAAGACAATGTCGGACTCCGTAGTTTTCTCTGGACCCCTACCCAATGTTACTAGTGATGACATGTACAGCCACATGTCGTCGTTCAACCGCTGGTTGCCGAGGTGGTGTCCAGGTAATGATGTGGGCTTTGTAGATAATTGGCGGACTTTCTGGCGAAGACCTGGTCTGATTACGAGAGATGGTATCCATCCTACTTTGGGTGGAGCCGCTCTCATATCTAGAAATCTGGCCGAGTTTGTTA
>JAVQJF010122144.1:0-29754 GCA_036023855.1 Gadopsis marmoratus | reverse complement strand
GGGTATTTTACAATTTTCTTCTCCATTCTCCATATAAAAACACGGGTCATGATGCATACATTATAATTTAACAGTAAATCTCCTTAATTTAATTTCTTTCATGTTTTCCCCCCCCCCCCCCATCAGAGGTCAACGGAACAAATGAGAAAAGTCCCCACCATCGTCCTCTCGATCACCTACAAGGGCGTGAAGTTCATCGATGCAGCCAATAAGGTTTGCTACTGCGTGCACACACAGCCCCGCCCTGTGTGGAAGTTCACTTTTTAACACTTGCAGGTCTTCAGAGTCGTGTTGTACATCAAACTGAACCCAGTGCAAATAACAGTGTTTTCTTTTCGCGCGAGATCTGTGTGCATGAACACAAACATCACGCTGCTTCTTTTCTGTGATTGTAAATGTCACGCCTCCAGGTTTATGTCAAATTTGATTATGTTTGTATTTCCTGACGGGGAGGATGTTTGCTCATATTGACGTTAATAAAAATATAACCTTGAAAGCTCCGACCTGTAGTACTTTGAGTTGAAGTTCTATGTGACATACTGTGGGTTGATGTTCTGTTTTGTGTTGTGACGATACCGTTAAATGGAAACTTAACATCATTTATAGTTTGTATAGTCGCACAGCTGAGCCTTGTGCTGCCTCTCTTCTCATTGCAGAACATCATTGCAGAGCACGAGATCCGTAATATTTCATGTGCAGCCCAGGACCCAGAGGACTTGTGCACATTCGCCTACATCACCAAGGACCTGCAGACCAGCCACCACTACTGCCATGTGTTCAGCACAGTAGACGTGGTAAGGCCGTCCCTCGCCGTCCCTCGCCGTCCCTTGCCATCTGCCCCCTGCGTTCACCTGAAAACACACTCGTGTGTCTGTCTCAGAGTAAACTTTTATTTTTTTCTTCACACAAACAATGTGAGAATCTCTAGTGAGTGAAAAATTTCCTCTTTATTAAATTTGGATTCTTCATCTTACACTGAGGAGATGTGACAGCCTGCACGGTCAACACTGTTATCTCTAGACGGCCCTATCTCCCTATCTCCACAGCGCTGCTCTGGCCTTGATAACTAGCCCTCCATTACCTCCTCTGTCCCCCCTGAGATCCGATGATTATCCTGCTAATCTGCCTCATAATGCCGCCAGGGTCATCCTAAATCAGCCTAACAATGCTCAGTTTCCTCTGGGTGACTGTGACTCTCTGAGCTCTGTGAGGTCATCCGTCGTGCTGAAACAAGGCTCTGCCCCTCAGCAGAAAGTGCTACGGTTTGACAGCCATCAAAGGCCACAGCAATCATGAGATTCGATCAGGTATTTTAAAACGGTAGCGGCCATACTGCTGCTATCGGCCTCCACCAGACACCACCCTCGCCATACAGAGAGGGAACACAGAGCTGATCATGACAAAAGGCGCTTCAGGGCATTCAGTAAACAGACGACGTATTTGTCTCGGGACAGATTCTTTATCGAAGGATATGCAGATGACTTCAGAGCTCTGTGTTCTGTGTCTGTTCCCACATATGATTGCTTCCCGAGGCATGTAGTGTGAAGCTGGAATCCTCTGTTTTTAGTCTGAGGTGCTTGTTCATATTTGGAAGCTGTCAGGGTATAACAATAGAGTGCTGCAGCAGCTTTAATACTAAGCTATAGCAGATGTATCCAGTTCAGGTACTGAGGGGGAGCTGCAAACTACTCCAGGGATTACTGCCACTTCTCCTTGTTATGCAATTTCTGTTTTGAAGAAGTTTTAGGGACGCAAAACTTTATTCTGATATCTTTGGCTGTCTCGCTGCAAACGGTAGTATTGTGTTGTTCGCTGGGCTGGGAGACTCAAAGTCCAGAGTACTTATAAAGGGCTGCCTGCTCTTCCTCCCTCTCTTTCTCTCTCTCTCTCTCTCTCTCCCCCCGTATAGAACCTGACCTATGAGATTATACTGACGCTTGGCCAGGCGTTTGAGGTAGCTTATCAGCTGGCTCTCCAGGCCCAGAGGAGCAAACAGCACCTGAACCTCCCGGTGGGACCCGGTTCAGAGGTCATTGAGACAAAGTCCAGCCGACCCGTACCCAAACCACGAGGCGGTGCACGAAAGTCAGCGGTGAGTTGGACGCCAAACCTGTTGTAGCACAAGACACCATATACAGCACATAGACTAGTATAAGTTCTGTTACGGTGGTGCAAGTACTGCGGGGGGTGAAAGGGACCAGGTGTGTGAAAACAATGGGTAGTTATGTCAGCATTTGGAGCTGCAGTGGATGTGACGCACGGCTCATGGAGTCAATGAAAGTACTTTAAAGCTGTCAGCGCCTGATTGCCGCAATTTGCATCAGAATCCGAGCCCCTTCTCACAGTCATCACTCACTCGAACCTGAACACACAGACGTGATGCACTCACACTTCACCATCAGCATCCCAAGTGTCCGTTGTGAGTAAACGTCCATCGATCCGCCTAAAAATCATGAAACAAAAAAAACAGACACGCCGCTCAAATTTGCCTTAGAATCATCACGTTGTTAAATTTGATTCAGTATCAGATCAATCCAGTGATTGTTTTCTGTACGTCCGTGGGTACGCTGCAAACAGGTACTGCTAATAGCCAATTCGGCGTACTCTTAATGGTGCCAATTCACCAAAATGCAAACAAATGTGGGCTAAAAAATACTGGAGCCCACAGCTAACTATGGAGGATGTTAAATTCAATATCCACCACTGGGGGAAAAAGATGACACCCGCTATCACAAAGTGTCCACTGGTGTTAAAACTGATGAATGAAGAGGATGTAAAACGGAAGCATATCGGGCATCACTGACACCTGCTGTAATACTCGGTTGTTTTAGGGAAACCTCATTCTAGCCTTTTCAAATCAAATCTTCAAAACAATTAAACCATTAAGACGTGAGCTTGTGCTGAATACTGATGAGGTAACTAGGACCAGTCGCACTCCAGCGGCTTAATGAACATCAACAGAACCATGTGAGAATGAGATGTTTACCGCCACTCCCTCTGTGTCTGCCTGCGTTTCCCTCATTTTTTGTATTTTTCTATATTTTAAACCTTTATTTATTCTAATGCACTTTGCCTCACACGTCCACAGTTTCACAAACCCACACCCATAAGCTGCCGAGTGTAACCAGTCTGATCTCTGCTGGCTGTAACGGATCAAACTCCTCCTGTCTCATGCTACGCAGGTCTATGTCAACTTCTCCTCCGGTCTGTTTCTCTTGTGCTCTTTCCCTTCTTCGTCTTCTTCTTCGTCTTCCTCTTCTTCCTCTCTCCTCCTGGCGGTGTTTGTCTCTCCCAGGACTCTCCTCCTCTCGACAGTCGTTGCTGTTACTGTTACACCTGCACCACCCACCGTCCCTCCTTCCTACCGCTGCACTCTGCCAGCCCTGCTGCCCAGGTGCTGCCCCCACATCCTCGTCTCATCCTGTCCCATGTCAATCCTCTGGCACTTTGCTATTCCTGTTTTCTTTGTCTCCCCTGTCACTGCCATAAGAAAAACCATAATTCCCCATATGTGTCTTTAACTCATTTGTTCTTTGTGAAATTACTTTGCTGCTTTTGTATGTGTCACTGTTGTTTGTAGCGAAATGATGCATGAGCTGCTCTTCCCTACACTTAGCCACATGTGTACAATTGAATGCTTGTGTCAGGCGCCCCCTAGTGACAGTTTGGTAGCAGCACAAGCAGAGTTTACATTCACCATTCAGTGCCTGGTTTTTAACAGTGGAAGTGTATATAGAGTACAATGACCTAAAAGTACTTTGACATTACTCATGTTTTGTTTCAGTACAAGTAAAGGCACAAAACTGCAATAAAAAAAGTGAAAGGAAGTCCTTTTTAAAGTACCTTTAAAGAAAAGGTATAGAGTCATTTGAACGACAGTAAAGTACACAACTGGACATTTAAGTTTTCATTATTATTCATTATTTTTTGTCAGCAATTCTAACTTATTTTATATTTGATTTATTTTTTAATAATTGTGTTTTACTATATTGTCATTCATTATCTGTCTCCATTCCTCACATTATGGGTGCCCACAGGAGGAGTTATAGTTGTTGGCAAAAGCCTTAATAAACACTTAATATCTGCTTACAACTGGTGTGTTATAAACCATTTATTAATGTCTGTATGATACACTGATCATAAATGCTGAATAGGAGGGATTAAAATAAAGTGGCACCAGTGGTCTGAAAAACAAAGTAAAATACACAAGAAACTCTGTTTCAATAATTAACAAAACTGTAAAAAGTTATAATAGTTCATATTTATTATATTGCTTTGCCGTGGTAGTGATCTTACTTTTTTACTGTAAGACATGTAAGCCTGTTCGTGAGAAGATCTTCTCTTGATTAGAGGCATTAGGGATTTATGCGTTATCACAAAGTGTATATAAGACTGTAAGCAGCATTCATTTCCTTTCCCTCTGTTACGGACTGATTTTAAACAATTTAATTACTTGTCACCCACTTCTGGTGAGAGGCAGAGTTTGATGCCCTCTGTTTGTGTCTGCAGGGGGACATTGTGGAACACGAGGGGGATTCTCAGTCCCAGGGCAGCGCCACGTGGCTCGTGGACCCCAAGGAATCCAAGCGCACTATCAGCACTAAGTATGAGACCACCATATTCTGAGCGGACCCCTCTTCCTCCTGACCTCTAGGCGTGGTCTCACCCTTCTTTTTTTTCCCTTTCTTCTGTGTGCCTCTCGCTCTCCCACTCTCTCTCGCTCTTTCTCTTGCTCTCTTTCTCTCGCTCTCTCTCTCTCTCTCTCTCGCTCTCTCTCTCTCTCGCTCTCTCTCTCTCTGGGCTGGACCCCTGCCCTCCCCCCGTCTCCCCTCAGCCATCACCTGTGTCCTCCTCTGAAAACAACACAACCTGCGACACATAACCAACTGCTCTGCTCCTCTTATGCTAAGCCGCCGCCACTGCTGCCCTTGTTATTGATCATTACTGCAACCCTTCCACTTTATCAACCCTCTCCTAGCTGGTATCACTCCCAGCCTGCCACTCACCTTCACTGTTTTTCTTCTCTCTGTTTACCTTGTATACTTCCTGAACTCTGTGTACAATGCTTCCTCCCCCCACATCCCACTGTTGACTCTTGGTGATAAGCTCTTTTTTTTTTTTTTTTTTTCCCTTGGTGCTTTTTCTGGTCCAGTAGGCGGCGACCACTCTGAGGCTTTTCACTCTGATCTTTCAACTCCCGACTTCTCCTGAGTGCTGAGAAAATCTGATTTACCAGCCAAGAGAGGTCCACCGCACACATCCTGTACCTGGATGGACGTGTTTCCTGAGGAAACTGAGAAACTGTAATTCTATACGTCAGTTGGACTTTAGCCGACTGTTTCTGTCCAATGGGATTCAGAGGTCCTGGTGTTAGAGATGTTACGCGGGGGGGGGTGTAATTTTCGCTGTCGGAGGTCTGCTCGAAGCCAAAGGAGGCTAAGATCCTAGCACTGTGATAAAGTCCTGTTGGAGCTAATGAAGTAAGCATTTTGGGGGACTTTCTAGGCGGGGGGGGGGACAGAACAGCACAGAGGCTGATATGGACCCGCATGTTAGTGGTCCTCGCTGCTCCAGAAAATAGACAGTGAAAACCTTCTTAAGACTGGCATGCCCTCCTCTGTCTATCAATCGGAGCACCTGAAGCTTCTTCTGGAGTGAACTATCTATAACTAAGCACTTTTACCAAATCCCAAAGTGTGTAAGAATAAGTGCATCTTCCTCTGTCCTGTCTTTTTTTTCACAACAAATGCCTTCTATGTTCATCCCGTGTCAGCGTTTTGCCAATCACACCAGGTTAATATTTCACGGCAGCTGCTGAGAAGAGTTAATCATTGCTAATCCATCACAGTCGGTCTTGTTGGTGTCCATTACGTCAGTGTTATTTATTTAAATTTTTTTAAACTTTATTTTAACCTCACTGCTTTGTGTGTGCGTATGTCTGTGTCCCTTCCCTATAGCTGAACACTGTGGCCACTCCCAGCCAGTAAGAAAAGATTGAGCCCTGATGCATGGTGGGTAGGATGTTTTGTGTTGGAAAGGTGATCCACCAGTTCACAGCAGTTCACACCACCAGTTTGGATCGTAGCTCGCCACAGTGACACGCGGGCCCGGAGGCAAACAGAAGTAAAGATTTCAACACGGCCCGTCAGTTCACCCGACCTCGCCGACTTCATCGCTCCCCACACACACACACACACGACTCCATTTTGCTTCCTGTCTATCAGAATGAGATGGTTGTGCCAGTCAGATTCATTTGTTATGCTTCATGGATTTCCTGAGTAATGAATCGATGCCTCCTAACACGCATCAGGCCTCACTCACAGGGTGTCAGTGTTGACTCTTTTGGGAAATTTACCTGCAATGTCTCCATGCAAAACGTGTAGCTAAAGGGGAAGTGGCTGAGATGAGGAACTGTACTTATTTTTTTTTTTTTTGTCATGATACAAAGGTACATCAGACAGAGACCTCACACTGTAGGTACACACTCCGTCCGGTTATCCACGCATTGTAGCTTCTCATCAATGACATACATGTACAACTGTGATAAACAATGTAATATTGCACGGGGAGGAACTCTAA
Organism: Gadopsis marmoratus; assembly: GCA_036023855.1. Taxonomy (NCBI): domain Eukaryota; kingdom Metazoa; phylum Chordata; class Actinopteri; order Centrarchiformes; family Percichthyidae; genus Gadopsis; species Gadopsis marmoratus. The sequence continues at coordinate 23,175 of JAVQJF010122144.1, read as the reverse complement.
CCAAACTCAAAGGGCAAAGGAACTGACACTACAAAGACTGTTTTATGATAATAATATAACAGGGGGTGGCTTTTATTTGATTTGAAAGTTTTCCTTTTTTTTCTGTATGTTTTAATTGTAGGACAGTTTACGTGTCCTAATGCTGGAACTGGATCAGGTGTGGCTCACTGCATTTCTCTCTCTTCTTCCCTGCTCCTTTGTTCGGTTAATCTAGACAAGATTATTCACCAAACCTGCCATGCAGGCTGGTATGTCTTTTTTAGATTTTAGCTGCAGAACAGAACAATGGACCACAGTATGTTTCTCCTAGCTAACTCCCCAGTATGTCGACTGTTAATGGTACTTCTTGGTCAGCTGATGTGTTTATGGGTACATTGTCAGGTTGTTTTGGTTTAACTGTTGTATATGTGGTACGTTGCCAGGCCAGTACAAAAACTCTATGGTACACTGTCTTCAGCTCGCTGGTGTTGGCACCTTCAGCCATCAGCCTGGTCCTGTTCTGCTTTTGCACATTGCAATGGATCAGGAGTGATATTTTGGGACTAATCTGATGACAATAATGATGAGAATAATGTACATGAATTTAGCGGTCTGTATTTTGATACTTGAATGATTATTGCTTTTATAGATATCTATCTATATATATATCTATATATATAGATATATATATAAATAATATGTATGTATGTACGTATGTAATTTTTGACGTTCGTCAAAAGAGAGAAAAGGACTATGTCTTTTAAAGTTAAAACATCGTGAATAAATACCCTGTGATTTTAAAAATAAAAGACTGAGAAATCAATGACTCAGAAGAGGGGCCTCACATCAGAAAACAAAAGATTGTAAATAATCTTGGGCTTCCAGTCTTTTTTATGATTATTTTTCATAATTGTACAACGAATAAATGACAGAATTAGAAATGTTGTCCCAGTTGACTTTTTATTTGTCCATTCACTGGTCTTGTTTAATGTTAGCCTGGAACCTTTAGCGTTCTTTTTCCCAACTTTGACATAGTTTTCTGTCAGATTTTGACAACCTGCAGTTCTGCCGCAGGTATCGCAGCCGGGGCGACAGTGTATTGATGCCTTTACAGTGTTTCGATTTGTCAAGAGGGAAAACGAGGTCGGTGGATGTGCCAGGATGAAATGTTTGGTCTCCACCCTCCACGTCCATTTCAGAAACCTTTCTCTGCTGAAGGATGGCCAGCAACAGCTCAGAGACGGTGCGGCTGTTGCATTGTACAGGAGGAGATGAAAGGTACAAGCTGCTGCAGGAACAGGAGTCCGAGCAGCAGTTTATTATGACCACATGTATATTTATTTGCATTTAAAGTCACTTTCCTGCAGGACATGATTAACCATTTTTAAATGAATGTTTTTACTCCTTGCCTGCTTGACTCCCATTTACCGTAGTGTAGATCTGTGGAGACCTTTAATGCTGTTGCAACTTTAAAGTCTGAAATTTTGCCCACTAAGAAACACTATCTTCTCTTTTTGTCCTTGTTTGCTTTTAGTAGCTGACATTAATTAAAATATTGTAAATTCTTCAGTTCCAGGTTGTGCGTTGACCTTATTTTTTTTTTTTAACCTTTGTTAGAAAAGAAATGAGTCAACAGAAGAAAGTGACTGCAGCTATAATTTAAATGCCAACTGCTATGAAATATGTCAACAATAACGCATTTAACGGTTGCCTCAAAATAATTCTGTGAATGTATAAATAGATGGTAAAATCCGATAACTTTTTATAAGCGCCAACCGGCAGTTGATGTTTTCATACTTTCATATCTGGTGTCTCATTCTAGAGAACCAACTTTCATTAAATCAAAATCCTAATCTAACTCTGTTTACAGAACATCACTAACGGAAGAGAAAACTTTGATCTGATTCTTATCCATCGGATTTCTCTTATTTTCTTCAGTCTTCTGATAGAAAGGTGTGTGCTGTCTGTGACACTAACCATTTTAAAACATGGTCACTTATGGAAAATGTTTTGTTTGCTTGGCGAGAATGCACCCTGTAGCCAAACATGTCGTCGGGCACCTGCGTTAAAGCTGCGTCATATCTTTGATCCAAACATCTGACCGCTGGTGTGCAGAAAATGTTGTGTCATTGGCCGACATGAAAACATCAACAGAACAACGGATCAGATGTTGGTGACGATTTGATGGGGCAGAAAGGGAATACGATTTTCTGCTCATTTCCATAGACATGCAACAGACGTCGCAGACGAATGCTGCCGTTCCTGGAAAACAGGATTGTTGTATGCTGACTGGGAGGCTGATATCTGCAGATAGGCCTGCTTTGTTCGCCGGCGCCAACGTGCACAAACTGACACAGACTCCTCACGGCGGCCAGCATGTGAACATTGAAAATGAACAGTAAAACATGCCATGTGGTATTTGTTTTAACTGCAGCCAATGGGTTTGTTCATATCCAGTATTTGTATATGATTTGTTATACATTATTTATCTACTTGTAAACTACTTTATTATGGGTGCCTTATTAGAAAGTGGCACTGATTTTATATGTTGACACTGTTGAACTTGAGTGGCCGTGTCCACCCAAAGCTGTTATGTAACAGTTTGGAACTGACTTCTTTGTAGTCAGTTTACTAAAAATGGGTGAATTTTCGATAGTGCTACATCTATTTGAAGAGTTGCCATGAAATATTGTACAGACATTCGTGGTCCTCAGAGGATAAAGCCTACTGACTTTAGTGATCCCCTGACTTTTCCTTTAGCGCCACCATGGGGTTGAAATTTGTATTGCCATGACATTTTCTGCAGATGTTCGAGGTCTCCAGGATTACTCCTCTGACTTTTTCTCTATAGCGCCACCACCAGGCCAAGCTGTTCACATATTTAGGTGATAGACATTGTATGTACACTCTTTTGTAGACGTACATGGTCTCCAGATGATGAATCCTTTTGACATTTTGGGGTTTTATTGAAACATCTCAATGATTATTGGATTGTATTGCCATTAAATTTGGCACAGGCAGTCATGTTCCCCAAAGGAGGAGTTATAATCACGTTGGTTATCATTTTTCATCCTGAACCACCATCAGGTCAAAATTCGGATTTTGCTGTGGACTCTCAGCCTTGTTGAATGAACAAGTACATAAATAGCCTCTAAATGGAAGATACTTTTGTTCTCAGGAGGATTTGGTCAAATTCAAAATGCAAACAAATATATAAAAGCCTCCAAATCTTTACACACATTATGTGTACGTGTAGCGTATGGCTCCTATGTGTTATGTCATATTTTGTTAAAGGTGGTGTTCTTCTTCTTCTTCTTCTTCTTCTTCTTCTTGCTGTGGAGAACAGACGCCGACTTTGACTCCACGCTGGTCTGCGCTCGCCTGGCTGCCGTCACCCCATTGGCTCGTCCTCGGGAGCGACTCGACCGGGCGTTCACCGATTGGCCGCACGCCAACCTGTCCGCGAGCTGACTGGCTCACCTGCCGCAGTTCTGTCCGCAGTTCTGTCCCACCTGCCCCGTCAGCGGCTCCTCCAGCAGACCGGCTATGGACTGACCTGAAAGCAGCTCGCTGTCTTTCCGCTGGCTTTGGGTTTTTTTTTTGGTTTTTTTTTTATTTTGGGCAACACAGGCTGTTCGGTTTAACTTCGGTCCTCCGGTGAGTCGCCAGGAAGCCATTCTGTTCCGAGCCGTGTGCGAGCGGAGAAGTCGTATCGTTGTTTAATCAAAGAAACATTCTATTCTATCTCATCGCGAGAGACAGAGAGCTGTTTGTTGACAACAAACTATGACCTATGACCTAGTGATACTTTAGGCTTTTATTTGATTTCTTCCTGTAACTTGCTGAGATTTTATTTGCACAGACAGCGTCGTCCTGCGGCGGTTTGGGTCGATGGGGAGTTGAAATAGAGGCACTGTGGTGGAATAAGAGCTCGGATCTTCTACTTAAGTAATTGTAGCAATAACGCAGAAATAGTTACAAGTAAAAGTCCTGCGTTCAAATCTTTACTTAACTAAGTATAAGTATTGGCATAAAAATGCGCAAAAGTTGAAGTACTCATTGTGCAGAATGGCAGAATAGTGTATATTATATTATTTATTTGTAATTATCGATGCATTAATGTGTTCATCACTTTAATGCTGCAGCGGATAAAGGTGGGGGGGGGGGGGTTAATTTTATTTCATTGCTTTAATCCCACGTTATGAGTATTACTTTTTGCATTTTTAATCTGAATCTGCAAAGTAACTAAAGGTGTTAAAGTACAGTATTTGCCTCTGAATTGTAGTGTAGTGGAAGTATAAAGTGGCAGAATACAGTAACAGTACTTTCCCACCACTGGGGAGGGACGGGCCAAATATTCCCACACATGATCAGCGCTAATAATCATGGCCTGGCATGCTTCGTGGGTTGAAGCCCGATTTTCTTTTCAAAGACGACAAATTGATCACACGTGTCGAATCGCTGAATATCTGGTGGCTTGTTGGGAAAGGGCAAATATTTACACAGAAATGTCAATAATAGTCATTTTAGTGGGACAAGGTGCCAAGCTAAACATTAATGAAATAGTTGTGCACACTCCTTCAGGTTGTGAGTTGCACAACCTGGTGTTCGCCATGAACCTTTGTTTACGGTTACTTATTAAACCAGTTCTCTGGCTGCCCTTGAACACATACTTTACATCTTTCGGACCCCCCCCCCCCCCCCCTTTCTTCTCTTTTTCTTTACCAACACACTATACAACTTGTCATCATCAGGCTGTAAATGACTGTTCCCCGGATTGTATGCCCGGATCACAAACTGTGCAGCTGTTCTCGCAGTAAACACACGAAAAGGCCTGGAGCTGATCCTCCCCTTTTTTATAAAGCAACTCTATCTGCTAAGTTGTATTTCAAGTGGAACGCCCAGCAACATCGGAGCGCTCGGATGAATTTAAGCGTTGACATGGATGCGAGCAAAGTGACATTCCTGTCGCCGTTTGATCCTGACTCAGATGTGGGTGTAGTGAGCTCTCGCGCTGCTGCCCTACAGGTTTCAAAGGTGTTGGCTGCTCAAGCTTGGACATTTGTTCCTCACTTTGCTGATCTGAACTGACTAATGGGAGGGACAGTAATTAGAAGTTGTTAAAGCTTAGGTAGGTAGGTGTTTTGTCAGCCAGCTTTTGTTGTCAGAAAAAACATGTGCGCATGTGGGTGTTGGTCATCAGGCTTTCCCCCCCCCCCCCAGCTGTCCTTTCTGTGTCTTCATGTCAACAAGTCCAACGTGTCATTGCTCTTTTCCAGTGATTAGTGGTTTCCATCCGGGGATATATTCCAAGATGTATCTGAGCTGTCACAAAATCGGTGCGAACATCTCCTTCGTACCAAGTGTTTTGTTATCTTGTAACTTGAATCTTTAGAGACTCATGTTCTTAAATCAAGTGCAAAAAAAACAAAAAATCAGCAAGTGAAAAGAGAATATTTCCTAATCAGTTTGTAAATCCTCTCAATTCAAATTTTTTTTTAAATAACTTTCTTTTCATTGTAGTGCATCAACCTGCCTTCTTCTTTCTTGTTTCAAAACAGAACAAACTGAAACAGTTTGAAATTCTCACTGCACTGTACCTGCATATATTTTCACTTTTACTAAAGAAATTAGGCTTGCAAGATATAATTATCCAGAAGTAAAATCTCTAAATTTCCACAGTTATTTGATTTTCTTTCTTCATATTTTATTCATTCAGCTAAGTATTCAATTACATGTAAATTACATGTAAATGTTACATGTACATGTACATTTCAACGTCTCATTTTCATACTACCTGGAATAAAATTCTGGTGAAGAAATACCGAATCGCAATTTTTAGGCGTAAAAGTGGTGTAGTAGAGAAGTTTTGTTTTTCCCCTCGTTTCGGCTCCTCCTCCTTTCGAGAAACATTTCTAGCGTCGCACATAATTGAAATTTGAGCTGGCTCGCACTGGCAGAGGGGCATATGCAGTTTATGGTGAATGAGCCTGGGTCGTCCTCAGACGAATTTCAAGCCCCTGTAATCACTGTTATAACTCAAAGCCTTCACGCAGTGTCAGGCTTAGAGGCTTCATGTCACTTTTTGGAGGCTGATTCGCAGGCAAACAGTGACAATGACTCATAAAGGGGAAACTTGAATTCTGTTGCTCTCATGTGTTTAATCAAACGTTCTCTCAGATAAGCAAACAATAAAGGCAGCTTTGCTCTGTGTCCACGAACACACCTGAACCTGATTGTGCAGCTGCCTGATGAATAAGCCATTTAACAGATTGTAAGGCGTTTGTCATGGGATGCAGTGTGACCCATTTACTCAAAATTCACTACAGAGTTGATCAAATATTATCCTGTCATGCCTCAACCATTTATCATTGTTGGTGGTATTTGCTCCTGGCATGCACTTGAAGCACTTAAAAGGGAATGTCTGGAGCTAAGAACTTTGCTTTAAGTGGCTCCGTGAAGATGAAAATCAGCCATCTATTAGTGAGGATTTTGAAAATCCCCATCCTTGTATGTGTTCAGCGGACGAGGAGCCAGTAATAATCCATTGAGTCTTTGGCTGCATGCTCATGCATCACCTGTCAGTAGTAATATACATAGGACAATAGGCAGGAAACGCAAGTAAGCAGTGTAGTGCTGCGACATAACACGGTATTCCATCTTTCTTTACGCAGGCGTGAAGTATGTCAGGCATCTTCACAAACAAAGGTGAATTTCTCGCTTGATTACTGAATCGCAGTGACTAGAATACCAATTAATTAACAGCTCAAAGCATCACTATATGCCTGTTAGTTATTTGTGCAGCACAACCTGAGTGCTGCAATGCAAAATAGTCTCCTCCTACTGTCTGTCGCCGGGACCATTCAGAAAGCAGACCTTGCTACGGCTGGTAATGTAATAAGCCATTGAACGTAAGCCAATAAAAATGGAAATATGTTGATGTCATTGTTCTGCACAATATAGTAGGGCTGCTAACTAATAAACTAACTTTTGTTGCTGATTACTCGTGCCATTTATTTCTTCAATTAATCAATTTGCCCATAAAATGTCAGAGGCTGTCAGGATGAAGCACAACCCGTTTCACTCTTCCACCTGACTATTGTAAAATGACAGAACCCCCGTAATCTATGGACTTCATATTAATACAGGCCACGTCTAATGTGTAAATAAGAATGTTAACTAATTCACCCATTAATTTATATAATGACTCAATTAGCATAACTGCTTATATTTAATATATCACATCGACTGTGACGGCACATTTGACAGCTTGAATAGGAGAGCTATTACATTACGAGGATCATTTAGCTATCGGCTGTAATTTATGCTGTTCGTTCATCACACTAATGGAGAGATTTGACATTAATAGTTGTTGCTGTGATGTTGTGCAAACTCATTTTGTGAACTATTTTTAGCCTCAAACTTTAGGCTTCATCTAGTGTTTTCCGATCGTGTGAGGTCCGCCTCTGCATTTGATGAATTGTATGAAGCGAAATAGGCATTTTGTGGTGTGGAGAGAGCGGTGATGCACACATTTCACTCCGGTTTGGTCTTTTTGTCCTGTTCTTACATTTTCTCCTCGACCTTCCAGGTTCGTCCTCAGGCTGATTCTTGGTGGTATTTGGTGGTATATCAAAAGAGGACCCGCGAGGCCCGAGTCCTGTCCTCATCCTGTTCCTTGTGCAATGCCGAAGAGTGACACGTGGCCAGGCGGCGTTGCCAAGGAGTCCTTGAGCAATATGGACAGTGCCGGGAGCTGCGACAGTGTAATCAGCATGAACTCTGGCTTTGTGAGTGCTGCTGTAGATCTCCTCATCTCGTTACATATCGACACACTTATGCTGTTAGTGTCTCGTGGCCTATCTGAGTAAACACTACTTTTGGCGATGCTTCTGTTTTGTTGTTGGAATGGGGAAATAAGGAACTGAGATTTGTGCATCCGGTTGTCAATATGAGAAGTGAGAGATGACAAGAGGAAGTTAATCTGTTTTAAGGTGAAATGCACTTTCAGAGTTCTCTGTAAAGATGACCAGAGGGGAGAAGAGTTCAAGCTGTTCACAGTCACCTGAAGTAAATTCTGACCGTATAGAATAAAAGAGCCAAGAACAGAACAGGAGTGGTGTAGGGCCTCAGCCCATCAAAATGCACCCACTTGTATCTAACTTTCTTTAGAGAACAGGTATTTTGTGGCGTTTTAAACCTAAAGGTAATTGCATTACTGTTGGTTTTCTGCATGCATAATCTAACAAGTTTCCCTGTTTTTGAGTATTTTAGTTCAGGATTAGAATATCCATTTCAGAGTAAACCATTGATGAGACTTTTGATAAATTAATCTGCTATATGTTTCCCTTTGTAGAAAGGGGCGGTGCCCTGAGGGACTTTAACATTTGTTAAAGTTATTATTTTTAATATCATGTTTGACAACTCCTGATAGCCTTAAATTGATCAAACCTGTTACCCGTTCAGTGGTGTAATTAGTCATTCAATTGCAGCTTTTTGAACACTAAATAACTTTGACCTATTGTTCCTGTCCTGTCTCTCATGGCAGTATATTAAATGGACCGTGGATTAAATGGAGGACACGGATTATTATTTTCATATCTGTAGTAAATTTTAACAGACCCTTATTTTGTGTGCAGAGTGAAGACAGCATGGAGCACTTATCTGCAGAAGAGAGGGCGTGTCTCATGTATCTGGAGGAAACGATTGAAGCGCTGGAGGTGCAGGAGGACAGCGGCTTGTCCAATGATGAACCAGATTCCGTGTCACAGGTTATCGAAATGCGTCGGATGAGAGTAAATGGTGTGTTCACATCGTGAAGTATTCTGTTTTGCATGTTTTCTTAGTTGGTTACGAATATGTATACCTGCACATTTTACACTAAAATAACATCTAGAAATTGGGCTTTTCTTTCTTAGACATTTCAAGTTTCAAGTCTGGAGGACACCATAAATCAGTCAAAGCTGAGCATCATGCTCCAAATGAAACATCAGAACCACAGTCCTCTGTAGATATTGAAACATCAGTGAAGCTCATGACTCAACCCAAACCTCCAGTCACTGAATCGGTCGCTGGTTGCAAAATCCCCCCATCAGCTAGTCAGACTGCGGTGTTGTGTTTATCCAAGGATGGAGATGGTAAGCTAAAGATTGTCTCAAGTACCAGGCTTCACCCCGATCAGTCTACTAAGGCCTCTGAGATAGATCTGGGTCTGATCCCGCCGCCCTCAGACTTCAGGGATGAGCCAGGCCCTCCTCCACAGCCAGAGAAGGCAAGAGACCTTCCTCCATCTGCAGGAATACCCAAAGACAAGGCGGGAGCAACAGCTACCTTGGAGCAGCTACGCCAGAGAGCCTCTGTAAAGAGTACTTCAATGGGCTCCACTGCAAACGAGGGGCCTCCAAACAAGCCCCCAGAACTGAGTCCATTAGACATCAGCTCTGGACCCCAAATACATCATCCTCCTGAAGCCGCTGAGCCCAGAAGTCCACCTGTTGTGGCCCCTAAGCCCAAGAAGCTTCCTGCCAACATCATTCTGAAGTCTCACAAGGCAGCAGTGGCTGATGGCAACTCGGGACATTCTGTGCCCACTACCAGTGACCGGAAGTTGTTGGACCCCCAGAGGGTTCGCATTGAGGCCCTCCGAAAGCTTGGCCTGCTAAAAAGTGATGAGACAGATTCAGGCCCCGCCCTGAGCCCTAAACTTTCTCCCAAAACGAGAAAGTCATGGGCAGCTCCTCCTTCTCCGATTAGCCCAGCAGCTCCACATACACCACCCTCGACACCGTGCTACACCAACAGCCCATCTCCTGCCTCCCTCCCTCTCCAGTCTGCTGCAGCCGTGTCACCGTCAGGTATTTCTACAGCTCCTGCAATCCGGACTCCTGATATCCTCCCAGTACCTGCTGCTTTCAGTGACCCCAACAAATCTCTGCTCTCAGATAATATAAAGTCTGCTGTCAAAGATGTTTCAGAGGCCACAGTTAATGTGCAGGTGAATACACCTCCTCTCACCTCTCCTGCCCTGGTGAAGCAACTAACCCCACCCAAGGCCATGGGTGTCAAGTCAGCCACCCTGGAGCGCTCTGGCCTGGGCCTAAGCAGCTATATGGCTAATCAAGACTCCATTGAGGCCAGCCAGGGCGTCAGCGGCAAGCAGAGCCCCAGCCAGCTGCGTAACACTCGGCCACGCCCTGCCTCCATGGGGAGTGGGAAAGAGTTTTCAAACGCTCAGGGAGCAGGTTCGCAGGCGGCAGGCCGTGGCACCAGCAAAGAGCCGGACTCACGGAGGTCCCTGCCTGCCTTTCAGCACTCCGGAGACTCTCAGAAGCTGCCTCGATCGCAAGGCATCAGTGTACTGATCTGCCCTCGTGCAGGGAACGGAGATGACCGCCGTGAGGCCCTGAAGAGGCTGGGGCTGCTCAGGGACTGAGGCATCGACACCAAATCTTCCACCTCATCTGACTCCCACGGACCCCTCTATCTAGATATTTATAGGAACATACCAGATATTGATACATGATTGATGAAGACATTACAAAACCTTTGGGAAGCAGCTTAACCACACATTTATGCATGATCGTTTTTACTGCATTAAGCTATTATAGCTGCTCTATTAAGAGACTGCCTAACATGCCTTGAATGCATTTGACTGTCATGCCCACACTTGCATCTACTTGTTACTCATATTGTACAGCCATAGCGTTTTATTTCTCATAATACTGGTAATGAAGAACATTTTTGATAGTCACTGACTCTCGCTGTAGCTGTGGTTTTTGTAAATAAAATTCCGCTACTTTTAAGAAGCAATGATGAGTTATTTTGTCATTTGAATGTGTTTCTTGTGAACTACAGGTATGAACCTTTTAGTTATTCTTCCCCTGGTTGGCTGGTTCCCCTCTTAGTTCTCCTTTTAGATCCTTCTAAAGGTCACTGTTAATAATTTCGCTTCCTAAAATCTGTTGGATATTTTTTTTTTTTGTTTGGTTTTGCTGACCACAGGAACCTTTTGTGCAGTTTGTCAAAGCAAAGTTTGCAGCATATTTGGAGCGTTTTGATTAAATGAATAAAAATGTAGAAAGTATGTCCTACATTGCTAGGACATACCCTACTGTGACAAAGGACATAGTCAGTGGCCACTAGCTGATAAGAATCTGAAACATGGGGTTTGCATGGTTGCATAGTGACGCACATGCCAAAATTCACAAGCTTGTTAAATAGGAGCTATATGTATTGTCGCTGTGAGTCATGAGCTGATTGAGCAACTTTTATTACAAACATTATTCTAGTTGCGTTTTTGGATCATTATACACTCTCCCTGTGTTGCCCACAAAGCGCAAATTTCCTTTATGTGCATGCGGAACGTGTCACTTGTTTTCTTCTGGTGTCTTGTGAAACGTGGGCCCTCTTGTCAGGTCAAATCACATATTGGTCACGAGAGAACCAGTGCAACCTGTTTTGTCACCTCCTCATTTAGCCTTTACGCAACATTTTTACAAGCAGACGGTCTGTCTGAAAAGCATTTTATCACAGCTGCAGACTCCTTTAGACAAATAGATTTGCTCTTTCCCGTAATTTCCCACTGACGTCACCCACTGCTGTGCAAATGAAGCTCAATTTGAAAGATGTGCCTCTAAATGGGTATTAACACCAGGTTCCACGGCACTATAGTGTTTGTCGAGAACACAGCAAAAGTGTTTGAATCAACTAGTTTTTCAATTTTTGGTCCAGAGCATAACTTTCTAGACCGTGCTGGAAGCCTGCCACATCCAAAGTTTACCAAGTACTTTGCTGGTGGAGCAGTATAGTGTGTCCAATCTGATAATCAGTCACTCTAATCTTTTATTGTGCAATTAGATCTACTCAAAGGTGTGTCGCCTCTAAATAACTGCATCAGTGCCAAGTGCTACCTCATCTGTCAGCCCTAAACTGAACACACACACATACAGGGTTTCTTCTCAGCATTGCATTTTAATTCATTATCTTATTTCCATGGTCTAGAAACAGAACGTTTTCATATGTTTATGTGTATATTGTTACATCTTTTTCCTAAGGAAGTAAACCCCCTGGCCAGTATCTGTCAGAGGCAAAGTTTTAACAAGAGCCAGGGGAAAGAGGATTTGAATATTTGTTTTGAATATTTTAGTTTAAAGATAAAGCACATACTTTGCAATAAAGATCAAACACCACAAGGTAGTACTAGGCGAATTATCATTTGTGCTGCATTATTTCAGCTCAGAGTGAACGTCACATTTACAACATTTACTGTAAAGCCAAAAGAAGAGGAGGCAGTTATGTGCTGTCAATCCAACACAGGCTGCTTTGTGCTGCTCTGTGGCATGTTGGCATGTGAGCTATCTTTCCTTTCCACCTGCTCTGACTGTTGTCCCACTGCCAGCAAACCTGACTGACAGGGACTCAGTGACAGTTTCTCAGTGACAGTCACTTTCGCTGTTACCCTTGTAGGCATCATAGATCAGCTGCTATGAATAACATGCCGTATCAGTCTGCATACCTTCCACAATCCTCAGTGTGAAGACGTTCCCAAGATGGAATCCGAGATTAAAGAAACCAAAATAGACTTTCTGACTCTTTAACCTATTTATGGCAACATAGGTTTATTACGTACAGTAGGTCTTGTTTGTAGTTTAAAAAAAATGTAGATGATCTTAATTTGTGCTGAGGAGTCGTGTGAGCACCTGTTTTTCATTCTGCAGCTGAGGTTTTCAAACTGTGAAGTGCGGCCTGGCCTCCAGGTGGCGCTGGAGAGTTTATGCAAAGATACCAAGGGGGGTTGCAGGGACAGGTACGTGCCATTTCCTCTTACCTTAACCTGCGCCTAACCTTATCCTTAACCCCAACCCCAACCACTTATCTCTGCTAGCCTAACCAGACTGTAATCTAACCTAAGGTGCCAAGGGAAAATAAATCTGAAGGGGAAACACAATTCCACACGTGTGTTTGTCAAAATAACGGGAAGTTAATTATTGTAGGCCTAGTCATTTCCCGTTGATTTAGCCCAATCACTTAGATCCATAAATCCATGTAGAAATCCTAGAATAAAAAAGATGCTCCTTATAACTCCAGAAGTTGCCTGAGAATCATCACGGTTTTGAGTTTTCTTCAGTTTCAAAATCATCTAGTTATAGATCCATGGGTACATTGCAAACAGGAGCTGCTAATTGCTATTTCGGCATGCTTTTATTTGTGCAGATTTACCAAAATGTAAACAAATATAAATGGAGCTCAAGTTGTGGCCCACAGCTAGTGGGCGAGCAGTTGCCTCAGGTTTGTCTGAGGGGCCCCCACAGTGTCAGACTTTGACCTAGAGAAACAGCTCGACCACTAGAGGGAAGTCTAGATTCATGTTTGTGTAGTACAACCATTAATGCTGTAACCAGGCTTCCCCACTGTGGTTGGGGGCTCATATCCCCCTGAGAACCGAGGAAAAACGTATCTTCCATTTTAACTTTGTTTTGTTTCAGCATGAAAACAATGTTCCCCTCATTCCACCCAAACACATGAGATATCATTGGAAATGCCAGGATGTCCTCTATTTGGCGCACCAGGATTTAGTAGGTTAGCTCAAATAAGTCAAAAGATATAGACCAAATACCCATGTCAACTACAGAGGACATAAATGAATAGGCTGTGTCTCAGGAGGTTATGATGGGCAGCATTTAATAGACCGAAGATATTTTTTACGTCACCTGCTGATATATACACCGCAAGGAGTATAAGTAAGTAAGTTGCAAGGATCCAAAAATAGTGGAAAGTGGAAACAGTAAAATGGAAAGTTGTGCATGACATAATTAGTGTTGTAAGTGTTCATTAATTTAAACAAGTTAGCTTTCCCTTTATTTAAGCCAAAAGGAAATAAGTTTGCAACAACAGGTCCATTACTGCCAAAATCACTGACTTTTAACTCAATTTCCAATTTATTTGCCGCATAGTTCCAAATCTTTTTGAAGCTCAGTCATTGAGAATGTGGGAAGATTTGGGGATTTTGCCTCTGCAATAATGAAATTGCTTTGCTAATTAAAATGAATTTGGTTCAGCTGTTCAGCTGTTCAGCATGAAACATCTCATGAAACTGACTTTGGTAGGGTAAACGGGAACTGTTGGATTTCAGATTTTTAGATTTCCTTTATAGACCTTTATTCGTTTAGTCTGGGGGAAAAAAAAAATATTTTTTTTTTTTTATGAGGTCAGACAAGGCCCAAACCAGCATGACTGTGAGAGTTCAGCTTGGTCCTGAGCTGCAGTTTTTTTTATCTTTCCAAACAAAATTGCTTTGTCTCATTCCTTTTGGAGGAAATGATTCAGGTCAGAGTATTGGCAAAGAATGTAAGAACTGAATGTGGGCGATTTGCAGGAACGTGGTGCTCATCAATGTGTCACAGTGACCCTTACACGTAGTCATCACTGAATGGGATCTGAAGGTTGGTATTTTACTGTATAGAAGAATTAAATAAGGCCAGAATCTTGAGGTTTAGTAATATTTGGTATTTTATGACACACACACATGAGCTGAACCTCCACAAAGCTCCTTGGAGACACTCCCTGGAGTTTGTAGATGGAGCAGGAAGGTGTAGCTGCTGCACTATCAGGCTAGACAGTGAGCTCATGGGACTTCCCCACCGTCCTGGTCCTGTCCTGTACTTACCTACTTACGCAGTGTCTGTCTGAAAGAGGCCAAAAGCCTCGTCCCTTTCTCCACATATGAGTTGATCATAGAGGATTAGTGGAGACAAAGTGGCGCAGAGCCACTGCTGAGTGTGCTGGGGTTTAAGCATGCCCGGCCCAGTTCTGAGTCATCAAAAGAGTTTACTTAAAATATACGGGTATTATCTCCCTCCTCTGTGTGTGTGTGTGCGTGCGTGCATTCAGATAGGCAGTAAGTACTGTTATACAATTTAGTTGTATGATGATGATTGATACCTTGAATGATACGGACTCATCAGAACGGATTAAACTTGGGATCTTAACAGGACAATGTCTCCCTCTCTGTCTCATTTGATCATGATGAGTCGAATTGATTACAGGTGTACACGCACATACACACACACACACACACCAGATACAGTATGTGCACAGGCCTGTATCCCTCCCAGCACCCGCATGCTCCCTCACGCAGCTAACAAGCCTGTCCGTATCTTGTCTACCTACCTGCTGCGGCAGCATTAAGACTCTATAGATGATTCGGACTCAAGGAAAACATAACTCAGAGCCTGAGGGTGCTGTGGTGATAACACTCATTAGAAGGCTTCAACTCCTCTGACACTTCCAGCGGTGTGATGTTACAGATACAACACGACTTCGGCGCCTCTTGTGCCACTGGGGTCGATTTCACCCATGATGCTGAAAAAGTAGTAAAAGACAGGCACGAATAAGTCCTTTGTTAGAGTGGCCGTGTGTGACACCGCCGTTTCTTCCGACTTGATAACTGTATTTCCTTTTCCCCTCTCCCTCTCCCTCCCTTGCTCCCTGTTAGTGCCAGTGACTGAGGCTGTGGTCAGGAGGCATTCCTGGGGCAAGCCCGCAGCGTTCGCTGGGATGCCTGTACTAAAGTGTGGAACTCAGCAAGCCACTCTGCTCCCCTGTGGTGCTGGCATGGTGAGTACCAAGAGATCCTGCTGGGCCTGCGGTGGTGTTGGTAACCTCGTATATGAAGCCCCTGCAGAGAGGAAAAAGAAGGGAAGAAAGAGGAAAAACGTCTGAGCCTTGGCATTTTCATACATTAAGTCTTTCAGACAATTGGGGAGCATAAAAGTCGAACGGGAAGAAGGTAAATGAGGAGAGAGAGTAAATGAGGGGCTGAGGTGACCCTGTGTGTGACCATCTGGAAGAAAACATTAAGATCTCCGCAGGGCTTCTAACTCCTCGATTCTGACTCCTTGATGCAGTATGGTACAGTGGTGGATCTCACAGATGCCTCCCAACATGCATCCATCCTGCATTTATGTCAAAATAAAAAGTAGGCTGGAACAACACTGTCTAAGACAAATGGTCTCCACATTATTTTTTTTGCCTTCTGATGGCTGGAGAGTGGAAAATTTGGAGTTCCATGGAACCATTGTTGCAGTCGTCAAATGTGGTGTATCTCTGATAATCATGCATTTTTCATATGGACCCAAACAGTGCCGTGCTTTAACTCTTCGCCTTCAAATCTGATCAGATCCAAAAAGAAAACAGGGCTGCACGCTCTCTGCGAAACAAGTCGAGGCAAAACAAGTTGCGGTCAGCAGCAAATCTCATGAACACGTTGCATAAAAACTGTCTCACATGCTCTAAAAAGGTGCGTGATACAACTTCATTTGACTCATCATCCATGGATGATCCTCACTGCTCTCTCGACACCTTCCGCACTCCTCTTCACCCAGTCCTTTTCACGAGGAGCGTCATACATTAAACATCGCCTCGGCTTCCCTCGTGTGTCTGTTGGTGTAAAAATAGCTTGGTTTGGTGCGCAGTGTGATGCCCGTGAACAGCCCTCTGTCTTTAATGAAGTGTTGCCATAAAAAGGGTTCTGATCCTCCAGCGTGACTTGTGCTCAGGCTCTGTGGCAACCCGGTGTTCTGACTTTCTCAAACTCCCTGAATGACTCTGAGCTCATTTGGTTATACAAGTGCTCACAATCACCCAGAGATTTGTACACAGGGACATGGGATATTTCCATATCCCTGACGGATGTTACTTTAATTACACTGAACTGCTTGACTTTGTGCTGAGGATTTACATGTTTTTTTCTTCTTCCGTGGATGCTAAGAGGGATTGTCAGAAGGTTATTCTGCCGTACTGAATCTCTTATTTATTGAGGCCCAAGTCTGGCAAAACATGTAAACATGGGGAAACCATATTAAATTATGTTGTTTATGAAATATCTGTCTTTGAATCTAAGGCTGTTACATTTTGACACACAATCTTCAAAGCAAAGGTAATGATAGGAGATGATGAAAAATAATCTTCCCTTCCTGGCATCAGCTCTCATTTTCAGATTGTGTGTGCTTCCAATTCTCTGCATCGTCTAAAGAAAGAAGAGTTGCCACTCCAATCATCCTCATTGTGAGGCCCTAATTATATTTGATTGAGGGGGGAAAAAAATCAGAGCAGGCGTGATAATTACAGTGTGGAATCTGCCCTTACATTGAAATGCAAACATAAATGCATCAACACAGCTGATTAATTTAGGTGATAATGCAGGAGGCGGTAGCAGGTGTGTGGGGATGCAGATGCTTTTCCTCTGCAGGACGCTTCCTGGAAGCAAATGTTTTATATGTCATTGCCGGGTGAAATGTGGCACAGTCGCTCAGCGGGCTGTGCTCCTGGTAATGTAAGTGAGGTCTATTTTGATTCATGTAACTCCTCAAGCCTCATTCCTCTTCAGGCCGTGGGGGTAATGGTCTGCATACAGTGCCTCGCGATCAGTGATTTGCAGGAATGGCTGCTGGTGGGGGTTAAAAAGCAAACCTGTCTTTAACCCATTCAACTTCAAAACCCTTCACGTCATTATCTGGCTTCGGGAAGATGTGTCTCTTTACAGCGTGCTTCACACATACCTGAGTGAATCTCCATATTACTGATTTCTGACACCATGCAGGACTTTATTATTCAAAGCCAGGAGCAGAAATCAATGAGGGAAATGTGGCAGTTGAGCTGAATCTCCTGCAGGGGAAAACTCAATACTCAATACTGACGAGCAGAGAATGTGGTGTTGGTAATGGTTTTGGAAACAGATGACATGGATTTTTAAATTCAGGTTTTTTCATTTATTTTGATCCCCTATACCAGATGATTATCACAATGCTTTCATCAATGTTCCTGTAAACAATTACTGATTGTTAGTTATCATACCTGAGGAACTGATTCATCCCGAACAGCTGGTGTAGTTTAGTCATTCAACATAATAACTTAATATCAACAGGGCTTTTCATTAAAAATAATAATTTCCTTCATGTGGATATTTTTTAATACAGGTTCAGCTGGCTATCAGCTCTTCATGCAGCTCCAGCTGTAACAGGGATATGAAATTGCTTAGGGCCCCCAATTGACCTTGGAATAAGGACGACATGAAGGGAAATCAGTTGGGGGGTATAAAATAAAAACTGTATGTTTTCATTTTCCATTTTCAAATAAGTTTAGCAATTTAGCCCTTAACGCTTGTCAGTTGAACTTTTAACTCCATTCAGTTGGCAGATATTGAGGATTTAATCATGGCCCCCCCCAAATTGAATCTTTTTGTTAAGAAATGGGTCGAAAACCCTGTCACAGTTGGGATACTGATGCGCCTTTTTATTTTTTTAATAAATGTCAGCATTTGTTGTTCACAAACTGTCCTAATGACAACATCAGTGAGACAGCAGCCATCATCGCATCAAGGCTGCACAGTGAAGATGGTTCGCTTATAGTTCATAGTTGGAGTGGAGGAGCTGTGAAGCCTCGCACAGTTCTGCTGGGCTGAAATACAAAATGCAATCTCCAGGCTATTACTAAACCCATCGGAGTCATTTATAAAACCACCCGCCCTCCTGCCCCCCTTGCAGCCATTGCTGTTTGACCGCGCCGACGTGACTTTTGTTCTGATTTATTTCTCATCTCTCTCTTTTTTATTTATTTTTTTATTTTTTTGCGCAGGTGGCACCGACCAGGTGACCGACCGCACGAGCCAGGTCGCGTGCGGCCGCCGGTCCGCCTGCAGCCCGGCCAGCACCTGCGTGCACATCCCTGCGGAACAATGAGAAGAAAGAAAGAAGAAAGAAAAAAGGAAACGGTGACGGCCAGTGAGAGGAGAGAAGGAGAGAAGGAGCAGCGGAGGAGTCCGGAGCGCCGCGCGGACGCCTCTTCTTCTCTCCTCCCCCTTCAGACCCCGCCGCTCCACTCCATCTATTCCCCCCCCCCTCCCTCTCTCTCTCCCTCTCCCCTTTCTTAAATTGACATTGGTCTGGCTCGAAACATGATAACAGAAAAGCCTTTCTCCGCTCCGCGCTGCCGCGCTGCCCTCGACCCCGATCACTGGGAACTCACATAAGCGGCGCGTGAAGAGGAAAAGGGATCGCGCAGTATCCCATCAGCTCGCGGGGAATAACGACAGACCTTTATACCACGCGCACACGCTCACACACACACACACACACACACACACACACACACACACACACGCGCGGGCACTCACACCCTTGCATGTGCTCGTGCTCATCGCAGATGCGAGAAAGTGCTCGCGTTCAACTACAGCGAAAGTTACCATGTACATGCACGCTTTGATACGCGCGAGCCTGGGATTTGTGGGCTTCTGCCTGGTCGCCTTTGTCCAACAGTCAGCCTCAGGAAGTAAAACCACTCAAGGTAAGTTTTCACGTCAAAAACGAGCGTGTTCTTCTTCTTCTTCTTCGCCACGCGCCCCCTGATGTGCGGGGAACGTGCTTGTTGTCCGGCCGACGTCTTGGTGCAACATTATTAGATCTGTTGGATGCGTTTGGACAGCTGGCAATGATGACACTCCTCAAAATCCACGCCAGTTGTCCAAATAATGGAGCTTGAATTGACGTGTATTAAAACAAGCCAAGAGCAGAGTGCTGTGAAATGTAGAGGGTAAGAATGAAGTATTTCCTTTTTAGGGATTTATTTTTTTTGATCCATAAATGACTCCTTCTGTTGATTCGCTGACTAATTTTTTCAATCACTTGATTGCTTTTTTTGTTGTTGTTGTTGCTGTTGTTGTTGTGTCAGTATCCCTCGCTTGTGTTTATGCAGACTTGCTCAGGCAGAAAAGAAAGGGAACATAATGAGGCTTAAATCAGGTTTCACTGAGACTTTTTTTTGTGTTGTCACAGAAAAGAACAGTTGTGTTTGATCTTCAAACGGCGTCAGCAGTGTGAACAGTTATGTTATTCAGAGCTAATCCTGCAGGTAATTGTAGTGAGACTACCAGGAGGTATTTGCCACCGTCCAGACAAGTATTTGACACCAGCCTGTAACACACACACACACACACACACACACACACACACACACACACACACACACGGAGGGCGTCTCTGTCTGTCAGACACTGCAGCTACAGTGCTGCCCAGCTGGCTGCCCTCTTGTCTTGTGCGAAATTATTCAGACCGGACAAGGTCACCCGGAATCAAAACTCTGGCACCTTGCAGGAGCAAGAACGGCCCGGCGTTACACGCTCGGCCCCACTCGGCCTCCTTCCTCCCAGGTTTTCATCACTTAATTTTCCCACAATGCACACGCCGAGCCAGGGCTGCCAGAAGTATTTGCATGCAAAGACACATCGCGGTTTCTGTGGGAGCGTTGATTGTGGCTGGTGATGTTTCGCACACACAAAAAGACATCTCTCGGGCGGTCGACAAGGCAAAAAGAGAAAGGGGGTGGGTGACTATTTTGCATCCTGGGTGGTCTGCCCCCCCCACTTGTGGGAAAACTCAATATTTACATTTTGCAATTAGAACTACTTTTTTCTCACTTCATTTTCCACAACATCGATTACACACTTCCTTGTAGCGTGGAATGCTGCTGCATGAGCGTTGGCCCGTAATGGCATGCACCTGTTTGTTGGTCACCAAGTGAAACGCCAAGTGGACGACCACTTGGCTGACTTTGGTTCCTCCGGGTTCCTGTTTGTCAGTGCAAGGCAAGCAGCGCTACAGTGACATGTTATCCGTGCTTTGGCTCATAAGTTATTTGTGAGCATAATTTCTGCATAACTGAAAATAAATAGTGTGTTTGATGCTGGTGTTGTGAAGTCTGCGGCACTGGGAACAAAACTGGAGAAACTGACAGGCGAACACACACACACACACACACACACACACACTACAAGAAAAGAACAATTTGTCAGCTCAATATTTATTCAACGCAGATGTTGCCAACGAGAGTCTTCGTCTGTCATCAATGTCAGTCTAATCATGGCACTGTGTTTCAGGCATCAGTCATTAGGCTACCACGGAAGGAAAAAAGACCCAGCGAAAGAGCAGTGGAATGAGGGAGGGAAGATTTGAGGATGTGGTGGAGAGAATGACAAAGAAGGGAAAAATGAGACCCGGGGAAACAGGAGAGATTAAGGGCGCAGACACAGACAGTGAGTGAGGAGGTTTCTTAGTGAGCGAGCAGCAACGAGCGAGGCGAAAGAGAAGGGAAGGAAAGGAAAGAGGGGAGCCGTAGACGTCATGGCAAATCACTTTTCCCTCGAACAGAGTCAGAAGCTCTTCGTTAATGCAGCGGCACCAAGGCAACGGTTGGTGTGGGGCTGACATGCTGCTGTGGCTGGCTATGTTGGTGTAACCTCTGCTCCGGGGCCTGGGGGTCTAAAGACGCAGGGCTCCCTGAGCGGGGAGGAAGGCCAGATCCCGGCCCGGACACACTGTGGGAACCGAGCAGCCTTGGCAATGTGAGGCCCAAGTGACGGGGAGGCTTACCTAGAGATGCTGCCCAAGTCGCCGCTGCAAGCGAGATGGGAAGGAAGACGAAATCCCCACCACCCACCCCCAACACTCACTCACCCCTTTCCTTTCTCTTTTTCACCCAACTCTTGCTTTGTTTGCTTTGTCCTTGCTTCCTTTCCTTTGCGCTTAATGAAGTGGCTGAGCTTTTTCTCTGTCAGCCATAAGCAACGACTGCATTACACCCACCGTGTCAGAAAGCCCGCTGTCAGCCCATGTGCTATTTATATAGTTTTTGCAACAAAAAAGATGTGCACAGCTCCCCTCTGTCCCCTCCGCCGCTTTCACCCAGTCCAGGCCAGCCCACTTTTGTTACTTGATAGACGGCTGGATGTGTTGCAGGTCTGTGTGAGCATGCAAGTGTCAGCGTATGTGTGTGTGTGTGTAATTGGGACAGTGAGAGAGTGTATGGGCTGTGTCTGCAGTAATTTGGACAGTTCTTTGAAACTGTATGTGAAGCCACATCAAAGAACCGTTTAAATGGGGCTTTTATTTCTGCCTATTCCTTTGGCCTTGAACTTCTCTCAGCGTTTGCTGTTGAGCAGAAAGGAGGAGGGGTGGGGGGGTCGAAAGACAGACAGACAGGCAGACAGAGACTGTGCCACTGTCTTCTATGAACACGGCCGGTCGTCTCTCTTTAACATTTTGCCATTTTGCCTCTTTCATCACCACCTTCACCCCTCTCAGGCGGTGTGGTTTCTGCGATGCCCCTGAGTCCTGACAAGCTCCTGCAGTGGTATTTGTTGACCTGTTACACTGTATCCCCTCAGAGACTGGATTTGCCTTGAAAACAAGCAGATGCAAATAATTCTTATTTGTCTGCCAATGTACCGGAGCAAAATGTTTGGAAAAGTAATGTTTTAACAGCCGCTGATTGGATAGATGTATTTAGGGCAGCCAGGGAGGGAAAAAAAAAAGACTTCTTCTGTCCTCATCGGGATGCTCTGTGACTTTGAGACCTTAGGGTCATTGTGATTTTGATCACTTATCGACTAAAGTGACATGTCACCATTTTTTATTTCTTCTCTCCATTACTTTTCACTATGTCCCAATTAAAGCAGATGAGCTCCTAACCTGTAAATGCCCTTTTCCCTTAAACAGTCTCTCGTGATCATGAAAGGCGAGCTTGCCTCAGTCTGCCTCCTCCCTCTCCTGCAGCAGGCATGCACTGTCAGATGGTTGCGTTCTCATTATGATCAGAGTGTCTGAGGCCGCTTGAGCCTCGGGGTTAGCCCTCTGTCACTTGCTGACGACTGTGTGGAGGGGATCAATCCAGCTTCGCTTTACTACTCAGCAGACACTTTCGGAAAAGCAACTGCCTGACAAGTGGTGCTCCAATACCACTGTACATGTTGTTACAGAGCAGCCGGGAGAGCAGAGAGATTATTATCTTGGCATTACTTGAGCGGTGAAAACACTTGATAACAATTCTGTGCAAGACCAACGCGGCATGAATCACGAAGATGACTTTGATCTGTGGGTGTGTGTTGTGAGGGTGAGCGACTGTGTATGACTGCGATGAGTGATTTTTAGACTGGATATTAATGATTGCACTTAGCAGGCAGAAGTGCTTTTACTAACCAAAATGAGGCTTCATTATAGATGGAGAATCCTTTAAGGATTATGGGGGCTATTTTATTTTTGTTCTCATTCCCTTGCTTTCAGTGTGGTCAAACTGCAGCTTGATACAAACACTTCAGTTTAGTTTGAGGGCAGGCAGGCTGCAGCTGCGGAGTGAGTTCCATGTTTA
>JAVQJF010122143.1:0-28334 GCA_036023855.1 Gadopsis marmoratus | reverse complement strand
TATATATATATAGATATATATATATAGATATATATAGATAGAGAAATGAGAGAGCGAGAGCGAGAGCGAGAGAAGCATAAATTAGAACCTACAGAGACAAGTCAACCAGTAGTGTACATCAGCAGAAATGTATAAGTAAGCAGCATGTGTGTCATTATTGGCAGGGGGGAAAATCTTGCTGATATTCAATGCAATGATACGACTTTCCAGTGGCATATAATCTACACAGGAGATTGAGCATGGGAGTGGACTCAATTTCTAAGATAACGTTAGCTACTGGGAGGAGCATCTTTTGTTATTGCGGCTGTGGGGGAGCTGAACTCTGACCTGTAGCTGAAGAGAGGTAAGGATCACGCATAACGTCACATCCGTTAGATTCTGGCAGGAAATAACCATCTTGAGTTATGTACATTGAAATCAGTCCACAGGCCGCTGTAGGCAACAGAAAGTCAGGTCTCATTTTTAAGTTACGTCACAGTCCGTTCACAGACAAGCAATATAAAGTGATACTTATCAATACTTATTAATGTACAAAGTTACATACAGTAACTTTAAGCGTTCAGTGATCTGCCCACTTTTATAGTGACACTGCTCCTCACTGCATTCAGGCACAGTACACAACAACAAACAGGGACCCTGAGGTCTTTTTATTGTCAAATGTGGATGACATTCACCCATTGCATTTAACCGATCCAGCCATCCTTCCTCCTGGAAGGAACTTCAATATGGCAACCAGGGGACCAGGTCCAAGTGCCCGTGACCTGTCTTGGTCAGGGACAGGGCAGGAGAGGAGTCTGTTCTTCTTGTATGTTTTTCCTTGTATGGGGTTATATGTTTTTTTAAGGAGGAAAGTAACTAGTGACCGGGGGGGAACACACAGAAAGGCCTGGGGGAAGCAGTGAGCCACCATTGAGTGTACTGAGCGTGTTTTTTTTTTGTTTTGCAGCAGCCTACATAGAATCACTGTAGTTATGCATGCAGAAGAAAATACAATTCGAAGCGTAAAAATATGCTTCAGGATGCGTTTAGGTGTGTGCGTAGCGAAAGTTCTCGAGCTGTTACAAGGTCTATGGATGGCAGGTGAAACTGTGTTGACACACCGTAAGTTCCACAGTATGTTTATTTTATTTATATATTTTTTTTATTCATCACAATTCGCCACTGTGCTGAGCTCTGTGCATGTTTGCAGGTGGTGACAAAGCCAAACAATAGGTGCCAAATATAAACTCTCAATAAATCCATTCCATGTGAGTTGGCTGACTGAACTGCTAGTGAGTATACTCTCACTGACATCATATCTATCTTGTAAATTCTTACTAAAAGAGCTCTGAAGTGATTTAATAATGTTCTGAGGCTTTCTGAGCTAGAAAAGGACAAGAAGTTTGTCAGTGACGCCGCATGATTTATGATGCATATATTTTTCTTTGCTGTCCCTGCTCAATCAAGAAATCACAGCATCCTGCATTTACTCAGAATATACACAGGCAGGCTGCATTTTCAATATCTTGTTTTATACTGTATGCTTGTAGTCAGGGGCGGCTGGTATCAATGGGCTAGCAGGGCTCAGCCCTCCTTGTCCTTTACAATAAATATAATAAAATAATTGTAAAAAATCTTAAAACAGATCGTCTTCAATTTTGGTGGGACCTAGAGGAGCAACAGAACCAAATAGTCGCAAGAAAAACGAAAGAAATAGAAAGAAAAACGCAGGATATATTGAAATGGGCTTATTTTTTACAGCCCCAACTCAGCGGCATCAGCGTCCAATCATATTCGTTTTAAGTGAGTGACAGGTGTCGTGGCACGCCCCCTTGATTTGCTGGGCATTTTGGCTAAATTCTTTCAGCCCAGAGACGCTGACAGCATTATTGTTATAATAAGATATAAAGTGTTGCTGTAACTTGGTATCTGATATGATGCTGTTGCTGTTGCAGCGCAAACTATTGATGGGTACAATGCATTTGTCAGCCCCCCCACCAGTGTCACCACCAGCCGTCACTGCTAATGAGGGTGAAGTTGTGACTGGGTTCCAAGTGAAATTACAGTGTAAAGATGTATACGTATGCTAGACTTAATAGATTTGCTCTTGTGAGGTAATTCTGATAACGTTCCGTCAGTTGGTAGTGTTAGCCTGTGTCAATAAAACATCTGCCCGCTGACTCCAAACCGTATGTATTGAAATGGACAATGTTTCAGTCCCAGTCGAATCTTTGTCAGATCAAAATGTTTAAAACTGGATACCACACTCGTGTATACCACACTCGTGTATACCAATACGCTCTGCACTGAAAGGTGTGGGTGACCGTCCAACCCACCCGGGGTGATAAGCATCTCAAAACATGTGACAGTTCACTAACTACACAATAAAAACCCTATCATAATACGCAATCTGTAAATCCCAAAAAGTGGAAGTGCAGGGACAACAATACATCGAATGTATCACGTCTATCAAAAAGCTGGATGTAAAAGTTACCGGTTAACTGTAAAGTTAAAGACTTTAACTGTAAATAGTTAAGACTATTAAGTAAATAAAGTATTTTAAAACATATTTTCATATTGTTGATTTCAAATAGCCTTGTGTTAGGCTGTGTACCACCAAACTGTTACATTGTGGATACTTCTGACTTATATTTCTTCTTTAACTAATTATACTCTCTCACTAAATCATTTCATCATAATGATTACTGGTTGCTGTAAAAGTGGTTGTTTTCTTGTTCAACAGCATCTTTATTTAATTGAATCTACAGTAGAGACAGAGTATGTTTGCGACACAAGAAAAGTTTTGAGGGGTCAGTGAAGTAGATTCTGCTGTAAGAGCACAGGCAGGCAGTTAGAAAAAGCCAGCAGTAATCAGCTCACAGAACTGGAAACCAACTGTGTCATTCAGCCCTCCCTGCTCTGCCTGCGGCTCCGCGTCTCCCTGGCAACCCATATTTTTGGAAAACCAAGATGGTCGACGAGACCACGGCTTTCTGGCAGAGTGAGGGCGGCATCCAATCCCCGTGCCTCCTCTGCTACAGAGTGTAACACAGTAATATGTGGATGTCTCCCCACACAGAGTCGGGTCTGACCCAGTGCCACTGCCGATTGATTTAAAGCAGGAAGTGTGTGTCTGTAGCGACCTCTGCAGCAGACGATCAGACATGATGACTAACATGGCTGTGATCAGGCTCTGCTCACGCTCACCATTGATCCCATTTGGCCCAGTCTATAGGATACAGCTGGTTTTGATTAGGGTTTACACTCTGGCTGTGTCTGTCGCAGTCTGGTTCTACTTGACTGTGTTGTATCTCTGAAAAGTCATCCCTCTGGGTCAGTCTGACTTTTTGACAGTCTGTCTGCCTGTACGTCTGTGTTTCACATCTTTGCAGCACCATATAACTAGGCACTATAACACTTTTTCTTTGAATGCCAGCCTAATCCCCCTTGCTATTTGTGCACATGACCAGTGAGCGATACATGAAGTGCAGTATTTTTTAGTTTGATTCCTTGTCAAAACACAGAGCAGGAGGGGCGTTACACAATGTTTGTTAATCTGTATCACAGAGAGATATACAGCACCATCGCTGCAGATGAGGAGATTAACTCAAGATGGAACACCACCACTGTCTTCTCTTCTCCATAGAAATAGACTACAGCTAAGGCATCGTTCCCGTTGTTGCTTTCCTGTAGTTTATGCACCTTTACTTCTCCACTCCCCAACATGGAGTTAGAAACACTGTACCGGTCAAGATGTCTGACGCTCCTCAGAGTCTCGAGCATTTAAGAGACAGTTTCCTGTTGAGTCATCGGCAAACTTAAGTTCTATTCAATTCAGTTTTATTTATATAACACCATATCATAAGAAAGTTATCTCAGGGCACTTTTTCATATAGAGCAGGTCTAGACTGACTCTTTATTACAGACACCCAACAATTCCCACCATGAGCAGCTCTAGGAGACAGTGGAAAGAAATAACTTCCTGTCCCTAAGTCACTTGCCACAGCGGCTCCTTCATTACACCCTCCAAATGAAATATCAGTCATTGTGTCTGATCAAATTAAATTTGCAGCCCATCATCTAAGGTGCTAAATGCATTGATTTGTTATATAAACCATCAATTTGCAAGGCCATTTTCAGATTACCTGCCCTAGATTGCCTGGTGCCTCACTGGGGTGTAAAGTGGGCTGATGTGGCCATCTAGTGTCAGGGAGTGGGGTTTGCACTGTAAAAAAAATGTGCATCAGACCTAGTTCTGACAATAACTTGAACCTAGTGATGTGTCCTCATTTTAAATATTGACACATTTTTCATTATTCGAGAAGGATGTTTTACAGTCTGTTTTCTTTTAGGCAATCATTTTTTATTTCTTCCAGTGAAGGTCTGGTGTACAAAGATGCTTTTCACCACAATAGGTAATCAGTGTGATTGTGAGATTATTATCATCCTCATAATGGACATCACAAGACAGTATAATAATTTGTGTCAAAAAGAAAGCTCCGTCTCACATCGGCTGCTCAGTGAAATCCATCGGTGTAGGGGTCAAGTCACATCTCCTGTAAAAAAAAAAATTTTGATTTTGTTCTCTCTACTCCAGGACCACATGATATATCCCTGTTGGAAGTGCTGCATGTGGTCAAAGGTGAATTTGGAACTTTGAAGGTGCATTGGGGCTTCCAGAAATCTGATGGAGAACTTCATTAAGTTTGTGAATCTTTCAAAAACGCCTCAGTTGGCATTTGATGGGGATTCCTCATGATAAAGTTACTGTAAACAAGTGCTCCCATGGTCGAGATGACTAGAAGCTTTGGTCTTGTGCCGCTTGACAGGAGATTGTCCACACCCTCCTCAACAATCAACCTTCGACAGCATCAGCTCGGTTAATACTGGTGGATTAACCTGCCTGCAAAAATGCTCCTTACACTAATGCTGAGAAATAGGCCAGGTGGGTGATGCTATTATCAGCTAAGTCATTGCTGCATATCATGTCCAGAGCTTCCAGAAGGACTATCAGCCTGTTATGGCTCTCTCGATAGAGGGAGGGATGAAACAGAGGGAAGTGAACGCATAGAGCATCTGTCTATTCCATGGTGCATGGGGGATAGTGGGTGTTCTGCCTTAAGGCAAACACATCCACTCTCAGTGTCCAGTCCCGCACCAGGGGTGTGCTCCTGGTCAAACGATCAGACTCTGCTGTCTGTAGGCCTGAGCTGTAAACTGCCCAGAGGAGGTAGAGGTGCTCTGAGGCCTGATGTTACAGGTTCTCTGCAGACTTCAACAGCGAAGTGAATAAAATGCTAGCCTGTTTGTTGACTGGTATGATGCAGTTGTCAGTTCTAACCGAAATATCCTTGCAAGCTATCAGTGGCATGAAGCGAAGCAGAACCATCATTTCCAGTAAGATGATGTCGACATTCTCCTTCTGAAGGTGAAAACGCCTCCCACCGAGCTCATCCAGGCAGATTGCCCCCATTCTATCATGAGGTGTCTTACACGTGAAATGTTTATGTCCCCAGAGGCGCCGATAGTCTAAGTCCTGTCTATATGGTCACCAGACCCAATCACAATCTGGTAAAACAGTTTGCTGGTATCGCGTGTGCAGCAGTTCTGGTGGAACCACAGTGTCTATGTTTCTCAAATTCCAGTCAACTTTTTAGATACCGGTGCAGCACTTTAGGGCTTGTAGCTAGCAGCAGGCCTCACTCCCCTCCAAGCTGGTGGTCCAGGGATTCTCCCAAATTTAGCCCTAAACATCAGCACCTCTGCTCTCCACACCCTGGCACCCAAGGCTGCATAGTAAGCATCTAAATGATTATATTCAGCACGAAACAGGGCAAAATACACATTGAATATAATGATTTAAATTCTGATGAGAGAACAGTTATATGTTACTTACGCGTTTGCTTTGAACCTAGACGTCCCAGGTATAGTTTGAGCTTTAAATCGTCAAATCATAGTCCCATTAGAAGATCCTCATCCTATTTTTGCTGTAAAGCAAAGCAGCCGATTTACTGCCACATCCAAGCAGAGGTCGCAAAGTGTATTTTAATGTTTATGTCTTAGTTATGTTTCTTTTGTATGTAAACTCAGCACACGTGCATGAAATTCAGAACTTCTAAAGTATTCATTATAAGGTTAAAAGCAAACCCTAATTTCGACTGTCACTGTACAATACTGTTGAAATAAAAGGCATAGCAGCAGAAAGTGTGCTATGAACATGAACAGTAATGCTGATATCCCTTCAGCTCAAACCCTTCTTGTCTGTGAAGTTGTCACCAGTTACAAAAGTTACCATTAGGAGAAACAAAGATGCAATCTGCAAGCAAAAGAAAAGCACAAAGTGTGTAATGATGGATTATGACTTTGAACTGCTGATGCCGTGTGCCATGGTGGTAGAGCTTTGATGGCGTGTCAAACTGAATAAGTTGTTCTGAGCAGTGGACTGTAAGGCAACACATTTATACACTTCGCAACACATTTGTTATATTGAACCAGTCTAGATGAGTCTGAAATACCAGAAATGACACAGAGCAGTGAAAGAGACAGCATTTTAGTTGGTTTGTTTGGCTGCAAAATGTGTGTTTTGTATTTTTTTTAGGGATTTCTCTAGGGATGTTGGTTGGTCAAGACTGAAATACCTCGACAGCCATGCCCTGACTTTTCCACTCGCGCCACCGTATGGCATCAAATATTTGCTTGGATTGCCATGAAATTTGGAACACACGTTCACGTCCGCTCTCGGGATGAATCACTGCTATGCTAACACACTAAGCTGGTGGGCACGGTTAACATCATACCTGCTAAAACATGCTAAACATCAGCGTTAGCACTTATAATTACATTTGCATTTTGCTCAAAGCACCGCTGTGCCAAAGTACAGGCTTGCAGGGCCGTTAGCGTGGCTGCAGACTCCAGTTTTGATTAATGCTCAAGATTTCAGTCACTAGGCACTTGCTGCCTTGGTGCTATATTGTATTCAACTAAATTGTATGTGTCTATGTTTGGATTACATAGCCTGCGGTATAAACTTAAATACGTATTTAGGCTGCTATTACAGGAAATAAAAAATAAAGTCCACCCTAAAGGACTTCATCGCTGTTGAAAACAGCTGCTCTTAATGTACCATGCCTTTCTGCCACGCTTGTGTTATTTGGGGGTGCATTTTCAAATTCCCATAAGCACATGTTTATAGCCCAGATATGATAACAGCAGAAACAGCAGCAGCGTTTTCTGCATCAATACGCATCAGGGTTTTTTAAAAGCAGTTTATTTCTATCAGCAGCATTAATCTGTAGAGAAATACCTCACAGAAGAGGAAGATATATTTCTTCATCTCAATGGACTGTGTCCTCAGTAG
Source organism: Gadopsis marmoratus (assembly GCA_036023855.1). Classification (NCBI taxonomy): domain Eukaryota; kingdom Metazoa; phylum Chordata; class Actinopteri; order Centrarchiformes; family Percichthyidae; genus Gadopsis; species Gadopsis marmoratus. Next base: position 20,998 of record JAVQJF010122143.1, on the reverse strand, counting down.
ACCAGAATGCAATGCGATTATTTGATTAGGTTGAGTTTTACTGCCAGTTTTGAGTCTATGTTATTTCTCTTTTTGCCTGCAACCCACAAAGTTCATGCTCACTGTCTGAGGCCAAAGAAAGTCATTATGGTTGTCTTAGGGAATTACTAACTGGATAAGGAGGGTTGAGAGAAACTGAGCTCAGCACAAAAAAATAAATAATAACAATTACAGCACTTCTGGTACTTCATTAGAAAATATCTCTTGACACATATGTTATGCGCGATAATGATATTATTACGACGACATTATGTGTTTGTATGTGCCTTGAACCTTAAACAAACTATAACTGACTCCCAGTGACGGACAGCTGAAGCTTTAATATCCACAGCTGCGGCTCCCTCTCTCCTCTTCCTCCCGCCAGAGGCTTCAGGCTCTCCATCCCGAGTCTTGAGAAAGAGGGAGGGAGAGAGGTATCGGAGGGCGAACGGCTTTCGAGATCGATACGTCCCTCTTACTGCAGGGCACCCTCGGCTCACTCTCCCAACTGATTCCAGCTATTTAAGAATCTCTTTCTGGGGATCTGGCCCATTTCTTTCAATTAATGCTCCTTTCAGCCAGCCAACCATTAGAAGTCCATTAAAGCCCTCTCCACCCAGGGAGAGCCATTCAGCCTACACTGCCGTGCTCCATCTTCTGATAACAGGAGTGTCTAGACTGTCACAGAGAAATAATTAACCTTTTAAATTGTTACTTTGGAGATGGCTGTTTGTTGGATTTGTTTATTTGTCTATCTGTCTAAGAAATGACTTTGGTACTTTGAAGAACTTCAGGCATCTGTTAACGCACAGCATCATAGTGTCTTTTTTTACACTAAGCAGCCTTTAAAAGTGTTCAACTAAGCTCCTGACCCCTGGCTTGAATTACATTCCTCCAAACATAACTCAGACTGAGTAATCTGTTGTGTCTTTTCATCTCTGTTGCTCTCTCGCTCGCTCCCTCTCCCACTGTATTTGATATTTCACAGGTTCTTGCTGGAGAGGAAGCGGATATCACGTCCAGCATGCTGAACACTGACGACGCCGATACCCCTGCGGAGGAACTGGTTTACCACGTCGATGTGCCAACCAATGGGATGGTGGCATTGAAAGAGGCACCCGAGGAGGCCATACTAAATTTCACACAGGTTAACATAAACAAAGGGGAGGTCATCTTCATTCATGAGGGTGAGTCCACTAGAGTTGAGAGTACAGGAAGTAACAGTGCCTCTATCTGACTTTTTAAAATGTTCTTTCTTGCATTAGTATATATTAATCTATGACCCTTGCCAACAACATTGCTGAAACGTATCACCTGCTACAAGTGTCTGAGTTTCTAAGCAGAGATCTCAATACGTAACCAGTAATAATCATTAAAAGTAACCAGGAAGTCCCTGGTTTTGATCACCAACTCTATTAAACCGTCACAGAACAGAACAAATAGTACTTGAGAGTAAACCTTTGTACCAAATAGCCAAATACAAGTGTAATTTTCATCAAGGCTATAAAGGTATAGCAAGTTTTAAATTACATTCTGCTTTTATCATTAGTAATATAACAAATAGTAGATATAAATAAGCAGTATAATATAAATGAAAATACAAGAGGAAAGAAACTATTTATCTAACTTAATGGCCAATGAGTCACATCCAAGACCTTCTGTTCCTCCAGGTGAGGAGTCTGGTGGCTTCAGCTTCACCGTGACAGACGGAGAGCACACGTCTCCTCTCTACCAATTTGTTGTCACGGCCAGGCCTCTCACCATCACCATGGTAACGCAGGAGGAGCTCATGGTATTTCCAGGTACGATGCCAGAATCCTTCAGACATTGAGCCGTGAAGACGGCAGCGATGGAAGGATAACCACAGTGACGAGGGTGTGGTCACAAACTAGTCATTACAGCTATATAATAATCTGTATTTTTTTAACCATGTTAATTTATTTTGTTTTGTATCTATGTCAGACTTTTTCAGGAAGTGAATGGTCCCCACATGTTTTCCCTTTCCCCCCATGATATAGTGTCCCTCCATCCTTCCTACAAATGATGCAGTTGGTCTGGGATGTTTTGATCTTGTGTAAAACTTCTCATTAGATTAGACAGATTCTCATTAACCACTTGTAAATATAAGCGGTTAATTTGAATAATACACACTTAAAAAGATGTTTGATGATTTGTTTGTATTATATCTGAGAATTCTGCAGACTTACATGTAGTGCTCATTTTGTGTCAGAGCAAATAACTTAACAGCGGCAACTGTGGCCAGAAGTGGTAATTACAAGCACATTAAGTGCTAAAATGTGTAACAGCACAAGTAGAGAAAGGTCATGAAGCCAGAAAACTCACTGATTACTGGTCACACACCAGACTAAGAAAATGTGAAGCTGCAAAACCTCTGAGTGTTTTGAATTCAACAAGGGTGCATTTTATCACTTATGAATTTAGCTTCTCATGTAGTTAAAAGAGGAAGATTGGGTTTTTTTGCATCTTAGAAAGCTGTATAGTCTTGCTTTAAGCTTACTCTTCCTTTTTCAAAGTCAAAACGTGATTTTAAATGTTCAGGTTTACCAAAGAGAATGTCTCCAGGTGAAACGTTTGAGTGTCAGCACAGGCAATGGCCTCAGCTCCATTCATAAAAAACCTCACTTTTATGCTTGACACAGGGGATGAGTTTGAAAGCCTGGATCAAATTTTGCAATGAATGTCTCACCATCAGGCAACTCCTCTGCACGGTAATGTGCATGAGTTAGTGCAATTACTAAAGTTTGAGGCAATTCCATACTCTGCTTGCTTTCACAAGCTCAGCTACACTTTTCCACAGAATCATCTCAGCACTCACAGGACCATGTGTGTGTGTGTGTGTGTGTTCACACAGGAACAAGGCAGCCCATCACGAGTGCCAATCTGGGGGCTGTAACCAATGAGGATGGAAATGAGATAAGCTACTCCCTTATCCGCCCACCTCGTTTGGGAAGACTCATCCTGGCCAATGACAGGAACCAGTATGAGGAAATTACCCGCTTCTCACAAACACAGGTAATTACTTTTTCTTCGTGTGATGCTGAATGTGTGTTTTTGGGGATGTATTTCTTGTAGGAGACGTTTAATTAATTGCCTTTCCTACCTTCTTAAAATGATTGTTCAACAGGAACTGATCATAAATTAACAGTAATGGTAAAAAGTAAAAATTAAAACAGTAAGCTACATTAAAAAGGCTTGTGGATAAAGGCACTCCATTCGTCTGCTGCATAGACCATCACACAGTCTGCTCAGAATTATACTGTTATTTCATATATTTCACTCAGCATTGACTTTTATTTATATCAGATGTCAGTGCCATAAACTGGACAGTTAACCTCCCTCAGTCCTGAAAACAGCGATAACTTCGTGTTTGTTGACGAGACAGAAAATTGATCAGAAAGACAACAGCATTGTGTTAAAACACTTGTAGAAGACCTACTGTATGTTACGTTTTCCTAACAACTCATCTCTCCGTTTGCATCCCGTCTTCTACCAACAGTCAATTATGCACTTACCTTTATCTACTCCGCAGGGCAAACGGTTAAAAGAGTCCTAAGGGGATCTGGCAGCATTTGAAGGTATCGGGAGATACCAACTGGTAAATTAGTAGGTGAAGTGAGGTGTATTGGTTTTTGATTGTGTAGTAAGGGGAGATGAAGATTTTATTCGATATGAGGGAATGCATAGTGTTTAGTAAGATGTATATGTATTTTACAGTATGGATGGTTAATTTATTTAGGATAGGAAGATATAGGGGAAGGTGCCCCCTGTACTGAGGAATTGTATGGGGAGGTGATTAGGAGGAGTCTATATAAGATTGTGTATGTGTGTGCCTGTGTGTGTGTGTGTGTGTGTGCGTGCGTGCGTGCGTGTGTGGGGGGGGCAAATCCAGGTGTAGTTTTCTGCATAAAGATGACTGGTTGATGTCTCATTTATGAGAAGAATAAAAGATTGATGATTGAACTCCACCTCTGTCTCATGCCGGAGCAATTGGCCGAGATCGGGTCACCACCACAAACATGTTTTGTTTTTTAGGTATGAGGACTTTAAAGCTGATTGAACTGGTAATAATATTTACAGAGGGACATTTTTGTCCATGTTTTATTGAATTGGCTCCTACTATCAGTTGAAAAAACATACACTTGCCTATTCACTGCATCTCTAAAGACAATGTAACTGTAACCTTATCTTAGCCTGACCCAAAAACATACTGAAAGTCACCTGAAACTACTGACGGACCTGCTATATTACCTGATTATTAGCAGTTACAGCAAGTAACACAGTTACTGTTACGTTGTCTATTAGTTAGCATCTTATGTTATGTTATGTTGTACAAATGCAAATGCACATTTCTTTAAGTTTGTAGCACACATCAACGGACCATCTACAACCGCAGCCTGTTTTGCACCTGGGAGCTACTTTATGTTCCAGTTATCTTTCAAACTCACAGCAGATGAGGCCTCAACGTGTTCCTCTTCTTCACCAGCAGGGGGCCTCATTGAATATGACATGGCTCACCATTAGGATGAGCATTCATTCTAATAAGCCTTCGGATTTTTGAGTTTATACCCTTGACCATTTTGTCATGACTGGAGAGTGGAGAGTGGTTTCCCTTTACAGTATTATTGTCAAATAAATGTATCGCTCTGTCAGAGCTACTGTATGTAATGGACAGGGATGGGGAGGAAAGAATAATAATGGCCAAAGAATAATACATAACAAATCAAGAGAGTTCAGGGAATTTATTACAAAATTTTTATTTTTACTGTACAGATGGCAAAGCATGTAGGCATAATTAGAAAAAGGGAAAGAAAAACAATCCCAGGCACTGAGTCCTGAGTATAATAAAAGGCCTTTGGTTTTTAATGGCTCACACCTACAGGTTTCCACAGAATTCTTCATATCGGGGTGTGGCCCTTGATTTCCAAGGGATCCTTTGTTCATTGAGTCATTTTTGTTTTTTGACTTTTTACTTATCTCATCTGTAAAGCAAAGAAGCACTTCTGTTTCTCTCAGCTCACATAACCAAAAATATGTATGTCAAACAGTATTTTTACTATTTATTTCTCTATTATGGGGCACACAACTTGACAATGTAGTACTGCTATGCGTGCACTGCAGGCCCAGACTGTTTCTTCATTTCCATCTCTGACATCTGACCGTGCTTGGATGAGCATGAGAACAAATTCTTTCCCTGCAAACTGCTTTGTTTAGAGGGTGACAGAAAATCTAACACTACGTCGAGCCGAAGACATGATTTGAGTTATTCAGCAGTGTGCGTTCGTGAGTGCATGCATGAGCATACTCTGACTTGCTTGTGCGTGTGTGTGTGCGTGTGTGTGTGTGTGTGTTAGAGAGGGAAGAGTTGAGTTCAGGACACAGTGACCTCAGAGAGCGAACGCAGGCCGTCGCATTCCAGTTCTCAAACCCGGATCCCAGTACAGCTGAGCCAAACCACTGCTGCCGCCATTTGAGCTCCCATTTTACTGTGGTGATTACAAACGTCAGAGGGAAAGAGGACAATAAAATATTATTGCAAACTAAGATGTCTTTGTCTTCCAAATCACTCAACTGAAAACTAAGTCAATATCAAGAGACTGCAAGCAGGATGTCAAAAAATCAAGCTCATATTGACAAGATAATTGACAGATAAAATCCTATAGTTGATGGTGTACTACATGTTTGGCCAAAATACTCATACTCTGGGTTTTTTTCCAAAAGTCACATGTTCCAGGTTATAACAAAGTTAACTTGGCTGTCTTTATTTCTCCCTGTATAATCATATTATTTGATTTATATCTATTTTGTCCACTCCAGCATGTAAACATTTTTGAACAGCTCCACCGTCTTCTGATTTGGTTTCCTCTGATACACAGCTGGAGTCAGGAGCGGTCTACTATGAGCACCAGTTACCCGGGGAGCCTTTTTGGGTGACTAGGGACTCCATAGAGCTTACTCTGACATCCCAACCTGCCCCAGATGTCCGTCACATGCTGCCCATCACCATCTCTTACTATGCTGCTCACAGCAACATCTCCTCACAGCTGTGGAAGAATAAAGGTAAATGACAAAATGAGAACGGAACATCATATGACTAAAAAAACATTCCAAATAAATGACCACTCTGTCACTAATTTAACACAATCGTAGTCATCGTATACAAATTCCCAGAGATGCTAAGATGCAGATATGAGTAGCTGTGCCTGTAAAGCCCCATTAGAGGGCTTCGCCTGAAATAATAGCGTTCAAATGTGGAAATATTGTTTTTCACCATCTGCAGCCGTGGTTTATAAAAATAGACAGGTGTGTATTTATTTATTTAACCCTTTATTTATACAGACTGGCTGAGTACACATGCTTTACAGCATCAGCCTGTTCAACTGAATATCAGAAACAGAATAATGAGACAGAAATCAGTCAATATAGCTGGAGCTAGAGGATTACTGTATTATATACCGCCTAAAGAGAGAGCCCCACACCCAAAAATACTTTGACTATGAAACAATCCCTCTGTTGTCTTTAGAGGTCGTTGGATAATGGATATCATTATGTATTATGGAGGCTGTAGTCATCTTATTTTGAGTGTTTCATACTTAAAAGATACTGTATAGTTTGGGTGGAGTATCACTTTAAAATGAAATCGTTTTAGGTCTAGTTTTTTAAGTGTTTTTATATTTTGGAAGATACACTGATACTGGTCTCAGTTAAAGTGGGAAACAGTGACTGACTCAAGTGATGCTGTCATGTGACTTGTCGTCCACAATCTGGAATCAACTCATATATAATTCTGTGATGTTTATTTTTTGTTTGAAATTTTATATGGAAAATGTGTTTTTTAAGGGCTAATGTGTTGATGGTAAAACATGTCTATTCTGGTCAAATTCACATTAATGTGAACAAAATTTAACTGCCTGAACTGTCCAAAGTCCTTATGGGATTCATCACCTCTGCTTCTTTTGTGCTGAACAGCCTAAATGTACTCTGCTCTAAATTAAATATTGACAGGGGACAGTCAAAACTAGATAGAAAGAATGTTTGAAAACTGAATTTGATGGCATTAAAACTTCTGTTTGTTTTTATTGTTTCCACACAGGTCTGGAGATTGTGCAAGGCCAGAGGAAAGTCATTGATAATTCAATTCTTGATGCCTCCAACCTTCTGGCTAGCCTACCTGAAGTTAAGCAAGGCGATGCGGATGTGGTTTTTGAGATTAAGCGATTCCCTGACCACGGCCGTATCACCCTGGGTGGTCAAGACCTGCCCCGTAATGCCCCATCTTTCATGCAGGACGATGTAACTCAAGGAAACCTGGAGTATCTTCATGATGACTCAGGGGCCTCCGTTGACAGTTTCTCTTTCAGGGCCCGTCTAAAGGCTGAGAACCGTGGTGTGGCCTCACCTGCTGAATCCGTGGTCCTGGAGGAAATCTTTAACATATCAGTCAAACGGCGGGGCTCTGACCCCCCCGAACTAGTCACTATAGACATGCTCTTGGAGGTTCTTCAAGGCTCCATGACCATCTTGACCCAGAAGCATCTTAACACTCATGATGAGGACAGTCCGCCAGACGAGGTGCACTTCAAAGTGACCAAAGCCCCTAGAAATGGTCGACTGCTTGACTCGCTCACAATGGACCCCATCTCTGAGTTCACACAAGAGATGATCAATCGTGAGCAGGTGGGCTTCTCCAGCGATGGCAGCCTTGACGATGGCTTTGTGGAATTCATTGTATCAGATGGAGAACACCAAACAGAGCCATACACGCTCCACATCGGTGTCCTAGCTCACACCCTGTTACTTGACAAAGCCCCTGAGATTAAAGTGAAGCAAGGTGAAGACGAAACCCTGGTGACTGAGGAGATGTTGAGGGCCACTACTGGGGGCCCTGTTGAGGAGGACATCCTTTACAAGATCACAAGCGTTCCTAAGTATGCAGCTGTCATGGTGGACCGCCAGCCTACATCTGCCTTCACCCAGAAGCAGATCAAAGAAGGCAGAGTCAGTGTGCGCTTTGTCAAGTCCACGTCACCTCGAGACAGTGTTGCGTTTGTAGCCCGCAGCCGGGCTGCTAATGTCTCCTCCGTCCTCAACATCACAGTTCAGCCTCAGGCCAACATCGCTCAGGATCCTCTTTTACCCCAAGGTGCTCTTGTACAACTGGATAGGAAGCTTCTGGATGCAACTCTCCTGGCCAACAAGACCAGAAGGTACCCCACATTCATTGTCATCCAACAACCAAAAGGGGCTCGTTTTGTGAGGTCTGGAGGTCCTGATGCAGGCAAACCAGTGAGCACATTCAGCCAGAAGGACCTGGATGAGGGCAATGTAGCAATGGAAATCCAAGAAAGCTCTCCCAGGTCACGAGGTAGTGTCACTCAGGATGAGGCCCGCTTCCTGCTCAAAGCCCACGGGGTTCCTCCTGCAGAATGTGTGCTTTCCTTCAAGACGGGCCCCTACAATGCCTCTGGGGTCTACCCTGCTACTCTGTTGAGGATTCCCTCAGAAGCCCCATCGAAGGGCAGTAATGACCTACCTCATTTAGCTGGGTTCCCCCTCTCCACTGCAGCTCCCCACGGAGGTGTCCCCACTACCACATCTTCTGGCTCTAACTCCCACGGGAAACCACATGTTTCCCGACACAGCAACTTCTGGTCTATTCTCATCCCGATCCTGGTAATCCTCCTTCTCTTGCTGCTGGCTGCCATCTTGGCCTACTACCTGATCCGTAAAAACAAGACAGGCAAGCACGACGTCCAGACGGCAGCATCCAAGCCCAAAAACGGAGAGGTGGCCGGCACAGAAACCTTTCGCAAAACTGACCCAACCAATAACATCCCCATGTCCACCATGGACTCCAAAGACGCAGACCCGGAGTTGTTGCAGCACTGTCGGACAACGAACCCGGCCTTGAAAAAGAACCAGTACTGGGTCTGAAACACTTTGAGATAAGGCACAGATGGAGGTGGATCCTCAAATCATTCCTCTCAGTATTAAAGACCTCTTGCCACACCAGTTTAAATGAAAATAATTTTTTTACACCATTGGTTATTTACTTATCTCAACATAACTGTGGACACATTCTCAGGCAATGAAACACTGAAAACCTATTGGCAAAGAAAGAGGCAGTTTCTTATCTAAGGAGGCTCATGCCATGTCTATTTATTTTAGTTGTATCATTCCTCTTGGTCAGAGGCCACAAATGAAGACATAAACATGCCAAGTGTTTGCAAAAAGTATTTTGGGTGTGCTCTGTCATTTTATTCCATGCAATACCAATATTATTCATTTGAGTGGATAGGCAATTTAAAGCCTTTGTGATAGTTTGACTTTAGTTTTTGGTTCATTCAGAAAATTGATACACCTTGTACATAGATGATGAGGTAAATATATGCTGTATTATGGAGAAGATGAAAAATTGCCTCCTTGTGTTTTCTCTCTTTATTTTCCAATGTTTTAAAGATACCGTATATTGTTTCTCAGGGCTAAATTCAGTTGAAAGGAATAGTAAAACATTTTGGAAAATATGCTATTTCCCCTCATTTCCAAGGGTTAGACGAGAAGTTCTATCTTCACATCGAACTCTGTAAGAGAGCGATTAAGCTGAGTTCCCAAAATGTCAAACTATTTCTTTAATGTCATCACACAATAAGATTTCAGTAGTTTGACCTTTGTGTGGAAAGAAGATGGTTTAATGCTAAAACCTGTTTAAAATGAACAACTTGTTGTGACAACTTGCGCAGGTTTGACCGAATTTAGCTCAGAGTCATGTCGTCATCTGTCATACGTTATTATTTCTGCATGCTTCCAAAGTGCTTGTAAATATTCACTGGACTGGCACAGCACTGACCGCAAAACTACACAGTACACAGTTGGTAGACCACAGGCAGGACGTTATTTCGGTAGTATTGGTCTTAAACCCATCCGTATTGGCTGACAGGCAGGGGTGAGGTCATCTCAAGCTGGGATGTTTCTGCAATTAAGAATTTTACAAAAAGCTGGTTGGCGCTGGGGTGGGGCGGGGGGGATGAATAAAATGCTCCACTGGTTGGGTTACATTGATTTAAAATGAGTTTGTTTTTAAGTCTTCAAAGTTATTTTTGATTTTAAGCATTCCATATGTAAGCTGAATATAAACACTGTCATATATTGAAATCATGAGCTTTTTTCTTTAACTCTTTAGTGAGTTTTGTATGCTGAAAACAAAAAAGAGTGTTAATGTAAATCAGACTCCTCTTGTTCCTCTTTAGACGTCTTCACCGTCACTCTGACCTGTGATGGTTATCTCGTTGTTGAATGTTGAATGAAGTACTTATTGTAAGGTGAAGTAGAAAGTGTACAATGAGAAAATCAGATCCGCTAAAGAAAAGAGACTCGAACAACTATTGTTTTCTGATACGTTTTTGATTATTTACTGTACATTTCTTTTCTCATACTGTATACCGACAACACCTTATTCTTCTTTAGTCATATACTGAATATACAATAATGTCTTTGAAGTATTCATCTTCTATTGATCTTATATTTTTGTAGTGTTTTGAGAGCAGGAAATGTAGGTAGAGATTTTAAAGACAGCACAGAGCTCAGGAAGTGTTGTGTTTCAGCAGGTTGTGTATTTCTAGCAACATTATCTCTTACATATGGCTGAAATGAAAAATATTGGTTCCTCCTTCAGGAGATCACATCCACATCTTACCAGTTTTACGTGTAAAAATTCTGTTTTTGAGTACGATTTTTAGGCTTGATTAACATCTGCAAATATACATATCATGTTTTGTGTCAAAGGTATATGTACATGTAACTACATTTAATTAGACTGATCAACTACAGCATGTGTGTGTGTGTGTGTGTGTGCGTACGTGTGTGTGTGTGTGTGTGTGTGTGTGTGTGCACCCGTCACTCCACTCTGTAACTCTCCTGCTTTCTGCTTACTGAAGATCGCCACCTCTCATTTTTCATTATTTATTATTTCTGTCACTCCCCACACATCAGTTCATACTCAAATTATGTGCTTTGTCAAAGATTAAACTGTAATCTGTAAACTGCAGGTGCCTTTAAAAATAATGTTAATACAAAGCTGTGTTTAGAGTCTGGAACAGAACAAATATCTATTGCTGCAGTATGAGCTTGTTCTCAGCACTAATGGAAATAAAAACGTTCATGCAACAAAACCTGTGTTAGTTGTTTTGTCAGTGACTTTGTCATTCTACTGTTCACATTAGTAGGATATATTGTAACGTTAGAAAGATCTTATTATTTTTGAAACATTTCTTTATTGACTTTTTGGGCCAATTTAGAAAGATTTCAACGCTCAGACATGTTTTTTTGCTTGAAAGTGCTGAGAAATCAATCCATGTTGTTGTGCCTTCGTGCCTGGATTACTGTAATTCAGTATCCTCTTGCATCTGTTTACCAAAAACAGATGTTTTTGCTCTTTTGTATTACGTTATTTCTGGTATAATTCTGTTTTGTTGCTCTTGTGCCTGTCTACTGTCTGTTTGATATTTCATGCTAAATGCTTTTATCATCAAGCACGCTATAACTTTGCTTTTGAGAAGTGCCATATAAAGAAATCTTTACTTACATAATTTTAGCCTGAAACTAGAACAAAATAGAAAAGGCTTTTGTTTCATTTCATTAGTTGCTGTCCATGCAGGGATTAATATCATAGCATGTTTAGAGTCGCACTATGTACTGCATATCATTTACAGTTTATCTCATGGGCAATTTGTGTATTCTGGCCATGGTTTTAGTGCTAGTTGTTAGCACGTTAAATTACCTTTCAGCACAACATAATGACACAATACATGCTGTTCAATTAATTATTATATATTTTATTTTATTATATATGTACTATATGTTGTTTTGAAATGGAATGTAAATGTATGTATAATATCAAACCAGACTCACTAACATATAACTAATAAATAAAAATATTCAGAATTGTATTAGGCAAATATACTGTATGTATTGTGACGTTGCAAGAGGCCGGGTCATTGACGCAGAGTATGTGCCGGCCGGATGGAGGCCTCTGGGACTACAAACTCATACATCAAGGGGCAAGAACTACAAAACCCACGTGCAGCTGGGCAGCCAGGTGCTACCCAGCTGGAATGAGTTACCTGATTGCCAGGTGAAACATAAAAGGGAAGTAGAGCACCAAAAGGAGAGAAGGGCGACTGTGGGAGACAGACAGTCAGCCAGCGCTGAGAGAGAAGGACAGAGAAGGACAGAGAAAAGAGACAATTGGGAAAGACAAACTGTTTGGTTGTTTATTTTTGTTAATTTGTAAGAGACACTTGGGTGTCAGTCTGTACCGTAAACATCAGTTGAAAAACGCTCTGTGTGTTCCTTCTACCCGCACCTACACCTGGGCAACCCTCAGCTGACGTGTTCCACCTCCTGCGATGTCACAGTATTAAAAACACAGATATTTACAGTGATGGCCTGGGCTGAATTTGGCCAAAGACTCTGTTCCTTTTATTAAAAGGTGTAATAAAATACAGTTTCAAAGAGAAAGACAAGAGCATTGTTGACGTTTTAGTCACTTATAATAAAACCAAGTTCTGCATCTTTCCCAGGGAAACATCTTTTTGTCAACCTTTTGTTATCTTTTATTTTTTAATAGCTGCTACGCGTGCCTTTGACCACCAGGCGGTGTTAGGTCGCTAACAGGCCGAAACCAAAACACACTTCTTGCAGCTGTTCGTTCAGCGTTTAACAAGGTTCTCTCCCTCCGTCACTCTTTCCAGTGAATGGCCTTTGCTTTCCGCGTTTCTCTCAGCTTTTTGACATTTTCCTGCTCTCCTGTGTCCCTGGCCTGCCTCTGCTCTTCTGCGAGCCTCCATCCTGCAGGTTTCATAAGCTGCTTGGCACAGCTGTTCCTCCACATGTGTCTGCTCATGTCACTGTGCTGTGGACGTCGAGGCTCAAGCTGAATCCAACGAACACAACAGGGACGCTGCACTTCACTGATAAAAACGTGACAAACCAGAGAATGAAACGTTCCAAAGAATGCTAATGGAACTCACAAATGGCTCGTTTGCCACCGATGCCTACCGTTGCACATCCCATTCTTGATCTGAATATAAAGTGAAACTAACGCTGAACGTGTATAAAGTTAAAACGAAAGCAAAACTAGCAACCGTCCACTGAGAAGTGAAAGGGAAATTTCAGTAAATAAAAGGAAAAGGAAAACTGGAACTAATTGTTAAACTGTAGCATCCCTGGTGGATGTTTAAACAGCACAGGTGATGATGTGGATTTCACTTCAACTTAACAGCAAACAGTATCCAGGGGAAACTATGAGTGTGTCACAGCCTAGAGGCAACTTTGCTTTGCATTTGTATGTAAATGTGCAAGTGGGACACATCTGCAGGAGAGTCCCTGGCTGCTCTATTTTGTTGTCGTGTCTTTATAAGCATTTATTAAGAGGACGTCATGTTCTGATGTCGAAGGGGGTGTGTTTGTAGTGTTGTAAATCTCAGCTCTGCTACCAAAAATGCAAACCATGTGGAGACACAATATTTGTGTTGGGTAAGAAATGATTTCCTTCTCCTGATACTGAATGGACACCTCCCACTGTCCACTCCAACACAGTGCTTATACATCAGAGTTGGATGTCCCGTTGTAACCACAGGCCTACAAGCCACATTGCCAAATCATTGCTTCAGATTCTCCGTCTGGATGGAAGTGTGTTTCTTAACGCTTTATGAGTTTGGCCTGCTCAGAGGGAATGAGCCGCTGATTGGCAGATGTTATCCAGAGTCAGTTTGGGAAAAACCGACTCCTCCTTTCTCGCAAAAGAAAGGGAAACAGGAATGAAAACACGCAAGGCAGGGTGGAGGATGCATTTTTGAGATGCCTTTGAGATTGATGCTTGAACTATAACTGTAAAAAAGAAAAACAATCAAGGACTAGACAAAGTGTCACACCTGATTGCTTGAGGTTGCATTAATCTGTTTTCAAATTTGGCTGAAGTTGTCAACATGTCAGTGGAGTAATATTATTGTCCAGTTGTGTTTTCTAGTTGAAGATGTAGAGCAAACAGTGAGACATTTTAACAGTTTGTCAGTCCATTCGGTGGTAAAACTGCTAAACAGATCCGACATGTTTGACCTCATCTGTCAACAAACGTCACCACACAGAAATTGTTCGAGATTGCCCAAGTTACTTTACAAGCATCAAGCAATTAAGTCAGCATTACTTCCAGCCTCCTTGAGTTTCAGAACATCAGTTTGCTTGTTAACCTTCAAGTCTGAGCTGGGTTGTGTTGACATTGGCTTTAGCCCTTGCAGGCAGGCTCTGACTCAGCCTCAGTGGAAGAAACGTGCCCGTTTGCTTTGGACTTTAGCCTGCGACATTATCTACAGACTCCATCAGCTCTCCACATGCAGTAAGTGGCATGCAAACGGGCAAACCTACAAACCTGGATGTGTTTCAGTGCACGCAGTTCCCACCTTCACTCACATCTCTCACGTCAGTGCAGGAGTCACGACCTGAAAATAAAGCCCCTCCGCCAGACTGATGCATCACTGCTGTCAAATGAAATCCTCCACGGAGTTAACTTCTCTCTAATTGATGTGGTCCTCACGCAAATTCCTGTTCTCATTTTGGCAACATAGCTGGTGTTAAGCTGTGGAGTTGCTGCAATGCAGTTCTCAGGGATCCCTGGACTATTGGCACTGTGACTAGATGCTCTACTTGATGTATTTCTGGGGGTGGCAGTCAACCTGTTTAGCACAAGCAGAGCTGCAAATGCAAAACCTGTATTCCAGCACTCACTGTTGATATCAACTTGCATTATTTTTAACCTGAAATCCAGTGTTGTGAAAACGACCAGAGCCTATTCCACAAATAAACCAATTTAGAGACTATTCCCATCTACTTGTAGCATCCCACTTACAATTTTAAACATTTCTAAAAACATAAAAATGTGTCCGTGAGATCAAACCGCTTTCTACAGTCACAGCTTAGCTGTCATACAGCAGAAAATGAAGATCTCAAATGTTACATGTAGGCCTACGATCATATTTGTCACAGCGGGGCATGATGGCAGCAGGGGAAAGGAGCCAAAAGCAGACCACGCAGGCAGGATGACGGATTTACTGAAGATCACAAAAAGACACAAGCAGGTAAAGCTGAGAAACACCAGTCCAAAAACAAACACGAGGAACAGTCATTGGGTCAAACAGAAACATGAAAACAATCCAAGCAGTGAAGAGTCCAGGCACAGACAGAGTGTCCACAGGAAACCACACCACTGGCGCAGAGCATAGACACCATGACAGGAAAAGCAACACACACAATGAACTGGCAAAGAACAGAGGGTTCAGGGCAGGTATCAATACACAGGGACTAACAAGGGGCTCAGACACAGGTGAACACAAGAGTTTATCACAATTAACTCAAACTAAATGCAGGTTACTCCACTAACAAGGTTAAAAAAAATTATATTGTGTGCACGTGCTGTAAAAGTATCCTCTGAGAGTAGCGAGCACATGTAACACTGTCTGTGGTCACACGCAGCTGCCGGACGAGGTTGGAGGTGGGTTGGAGGTGGGCCGTACAGTGGGACAGCCTGCTGCCCACTGTACGGCCACGCTCACAAGAAAGACAAAGAATTGCCGTCACCTTCTCTTGCATCACTGAGATCACTTCTCAAGAATGTCCTGGCCAAGAGAACCAGCAAGAGAGCAGTTAAACCCAAAACTGTAAAATCCTTAACAAGACAAAGAATTTTAAAGAAGCTATTCATAAGGGTGGCGGTTTAACCTCTCACCTTCCTGCAGTGATGTAAAAATGTCCTCCAGGGTGTGTGAGCACACGTGACACATCTGCCAACAGCCTGCTGCGACCATGTGGGAGGCTGGGTGTGGTCGTCCATCTACATGACACCTATCTGACTGATTTCCTCATCCCATCCCATCTCTTTTTCTTTTTTTTTTTTGCATTTTAGAGTAAATGTTTTGTAAATAACATCTTTAATTCTTTAATTTTTGTGTCTCCCCCATTGCTTGTGGCCAATATGAGCCGGTCATGACATAACGAACAAATCATACTCACGGACAGCAGAGAAGTAAATGCTGCAGGCGTCAGTGGAGAAGCTTCTCCGAATGTTTGGCTTCTTTTTGCACTGTTGAAGACTTGTTGCCATCAGGATTTATAGGCCTGACATAATGTTCCTACAGCCGCCTGTCAAGCCTGCGGGGACTGAGAATTTGATACACGAAACATAGATTATTATAGCATAGTATCATTTTAATGTCAGAAAGGAAAACGTATTGTGGGCTGGAAGATGTGCATTGTGTCACTCCCTGGGGCAGCCATCGAGCTAGCTGCACCCCGTTGAATGCTTCAGGAAGTAGGATTACCGATGAGCTAGATAATTAAACCTGGGTATTAGCATGTAGTGTAATAAATGTCCTTCAGCAGTATCGATGAAGTCTCGCCCTTCAGAATGTATTAAATGAAACGTTCAGCCACCTAATTGTAAAGCCTTTCAAAACACTGATCTTTTGTATATTAACATATTGTCTTTTGGGGAACGTCAGCTTGCCGCTAAGCTTTAAATCACGTTGAAAGAAGATTAAGAAGAAAGGGTGGAGGGGGATGACGACAGCCTATATGACGAAGCTAACGAGACCTTTAAGGCTCTAGCTTATGCTGTTATTCTGTACTATGAAACCCCTGTGTGCCTCTCCTTGAAGCATTAACCACGTCTCCAAGCTGCATTCCATTCACAGTAGGCTACTTATACCGTGCCGTTAGATTTAGATAGACCTTTTGTAGGAATGCTGACTATCAAGGAAACATGTTTACTGGCTGGGGGACAGCATGATGACACAACTTAACGAAGGAGTATTCTTCTCCGATTTAGAGCTAGCTTAGCTTCCTCAGAGGCAATTAACCTTCATACTTCCTTTGAAAGGTCTGTGCTAGAAAACATTATGCTGACAATTTATATGATTAATTATTATAAAGATTTTGGGAACTATATGCTTTTTTGCTCTTTAGGGTAAGAGTCAGATGAGGCCACCAGTCTGTATGCTAAGTAGCTTAGCTTAGCTTGGCAAAGACTGGAAATAGGGTAAAACAAACAGAGAGCATCAGAAGAATCCACGCAGAATCCCCGCCCGCTGGATCATTTGTCCATTTACCCATTTAAGTCCACGTTCAGAAAAACAATGACTCACAAACCAAAAGCAAGAAACGCAAACCAAAGGCTTCCAGGGAAGCATGTTGCTAATGATGCCCTCATTGCACCGCACGTACATTAAATGAGAGTTGATCCAGAGGGTTTCTCTTAAGCTGTGATGGATGTTTGGGCAATTTTTTTCCCCTTCAACTTTGTTTTCTCATCCAAAAAAAGGTTTTGCTGCTCATGTTTCTTCTCACGAGTTCCCAACCTTTGTGTCATCAAAGATATCCAAAGAGATAATCATGACTCCAGTGCAGTTTAACACTGGTTTGCTCCAGTCACCTTCTTTCGGGAAGGTTTCTAGAGGGTGATATGGTTTGGAAGAAAATTATGCAACTATAGCACCGTTTCTCGGGCCTTTCCCCACTAAGACCTGACACTACAGCAACTGATGTACTGAAAATGAATGAACCCAACACAATCCATTCCTCAGCTCGCCACAGACCCCGCTGGCGATGCTAGTCCCCTGAGGGCTGCTTGGACGCCAGCTCGGCCCTGAAGTCATCGCGCAGCTTATTTGGTTTTGTGGCCCGTGACCAGCGGAGCAGATGATTCCTCGAGTCCAGCACTGGCTGAGACTTTCACCCTCTCCTCCTCTGTGAGAAATGCACTGTGGTCACCCTGCTTTGTTACTCCCACTGGCTGGAACACTATTGTCATGGAAATCTCTGTTGTGTTTTGCTTGATTGTGTGTGTGTGGGGGGGGGGGGGGACATACTGAGAGAGCCAAGAACAACACAGCACTAGTCTAATATTCCCTACCGCTCCCTTTTCATCCCTCCCTCCATTGCACCTCATCTTTCTTCCCTTCTTCACCACCCACCTTCCATCTTTACCAACTTCATCCGCCATAATGCCCTCCACAACTATGGAGAGCGGCCAAGAGTCTGGACTAGGCAGGAAATCAACAGGGTGGACCCCTGTCACCCCTCCCTGAAAGCTGGGGTGGTCCAAGCCTTCAGATCTGGTTTGTGTTGTTGCTCTGTCCAGCTGATAGGGTGGAGCGCTCCCTCCAGGCTTTATTGCATCAGTTTGAATGCACACAAATTGTATGAACAATGCAAAACAGGTTTTGGCGTCTTTTTCCTCATTGGAGAATATGACAAACACTCCGCACGGTGATGCTGCTCTGCATGTTGGCGGGCAGTTGTTTTTACAATTACAAAAGTTTCAGTTATTTTTCAAAGGCGGGTTTGTGATTAAGGCGAAATGTTGTATTAAGTTCTCCCTGTTGATTTTGGAGAATGAAGGCACCAAACTGTAACATGACCGGAGGAAGTGTGGTCCTGAGGTCCTGAAGGTGAACGTGTGAGCAGTGTTGGGTGGCTGTCAGATCGGGGAGCGGGCCGGGACTCGGCACACACGTACACACACACACACACAGAGACGTGGTATGCCGGACCTGAATGGGAAGTTATTTTAAGGAGGAGCCCTTCTGGAAATTCATTCAGAGCTCTCTGCCTCCACTGCTTTTCATCACTGGCGTTGCTATTCAGGCCACCGCATAACAATATAGAGTCATGCAGTGGATGGAAAACAACTGTGTTCCTCAAGAAATATTTAATTGAACTATATGATGTGTACAATATGTACTAATGTAGCGCTCAACTGTTTACTAGTCATGGGGAGCGATTCCGTCTTTCTGTTTTCAGTCTTGCAGTGGCTCTGCGTGAGCTTTGTCCAGTTTGGGAAAATTGCTCAAGAGATCACTTGAGTAATCTTGACTTGGGCTTGGAAACTATTTTAACAAACATTCTTACACAACTGGCGTGGAGTCTTAAAGATAATCTTCTACAATCTTTACACATGTGGTACTCTAAAGTAGCCTTAATTGATGTGTTTTTTTTGGACCCTTGGTGACAACAAAAACAAACTGTAAACACTGACACATCACCTTAAAAAAAAAAAGAAACATCACCTTATAGCCAATGTGTCATATTTACAATATTATCTATATTACAATATTAGCATTTATGTATTCATGCTTCTGGCAAACAAGTCCATTATTTGCTCTTCATCTAGCTCTAGGTTTGGTTTCCATCAACTTCTAAGGGAATTGAATGCTCCACAATGTTCAGCAGCTAGTGAGCGCTGTCTGCCACTTGGTTCTGGTCAGGTATCGTACAGTGAGTTTACCAGAGCTTTTTAGCTGAAAACAGCTGCCTGCTTCAGCTGATGAGAGCAGTGCGAATGAACCAAAGTACACAAGCTGCAGACCGTCAAACCAAACCAATGAGCTGAAAAGACACTAAAATATCTGTAGACCCGAGCGGAGCTGCAGAGCGATCGTTGTCCGTGGGTTCCTCATAGCGAGTTACACATTTCGCATTATACGTGACAACTGATCCTTTATTAATATAAAAACATTGACACAATTGTGTTTGAAGCTGCACTGTGTTATGTGCACCGTGTACAACTGTACAAGTAAGAAACAATCAAGCAATCAAATATATCTGCCCAGTTCTTTTCAGTCGTGTTGGTTCAGCCTCTTAAGAGTTTATTGTCTTGATATTTTTACAAGCTACATTACAAAGTGTGTTTTTTACTTTTCCTATTGAGATGAATGACATAACAAGGAAAAAATGTTACATAAGAGCAGGCCAATAACACAGAGTGTAAAACAGCTGTTAAAAAACTAGAAAAATAGCATGCAAAACGGTGGATGGACAACATGACAACAAATTAACAAATTAAAATTGATAAATTGATACATTGGATCAAGGCCACTATCCAGTTTTATCATATGTTCTTCAGATGCAAACTTTAACTTCTTTTATCTTCTGTGCTGACATTAAAGCAGCCATGTTTATTTCTTTTGTTTTGTCCATGACGTAATCGCAGCAACTGTTCTTCCACATCAGTGCTTCCCAGGAAGCTGCGGGTCTTCCAATATTCATCAGTATATTTATGGGCACTTGAACTGTAAAAGCTGTCTTGACATTACAAACACCAGGAATGTGACTTGTTTACAAAGACGGTGGATGTTTTGTCTGCTGGCACTGAAGAGTCAATGGGCTCTGTCTAATTGCTGGTAATATCGGTTCACAGTTTAGTCTCCAACCATCCAGGAATGCCTAGAAGAGTGGTGGAAGACAAAAAGTCACAGAGCTGCAGACTAGAGGGGGAAAATGTTGGCATCCCTCCACAGCCAAACAACCAGGACATAACGTTTTTGTTTAAGTTCTTATCTTTTTCCCCTTGATCTGTGTTTGAGCTCTGACATTTGCTCAGGGCGTGATGTGAGCAGATTAACCGCACACAGCCCGTACACTCCTGCGTATGGGACTGTGATTTTGCTACTTTAACTTTCACTTTTGAAGTGCTATTGGGAAACTTATTAAACTCTGTTTGCTTCTCTGAAATGATAAAGAGGTATTGTAGTCACTGCTTCAAAAAAATTAAAGGAACACTTTGAAAACACATCAAATCTCAATGGGAAAAAAAATCATGCTGATATCTATACTGTTATGGACTGGGTAATGTGTTAGGAACAAAAGGATGCCACATCCTTTGATGGAAATTAAAATTAAACCTACAGAGGGCTGAATTCAAAGACACCCTGAAAGTCAAAGTGAAAAAATGATGCGGCAGGTTAGTCCATTTTGCTGAAATGTCATTGCAGCAACTCAAAATGGTCCTCAGTAGCTTGTATGGCCCCCACGTGCTTGTATGCTGCCTGACAACGTCGGGGCTCCTAATGAGACGACGGATGGTGTCCTGGGGTATCTCCTCCCAGATCTGGACCAGGGCATCACTGAGCTCCTG